>CAKNWW010330800.1:5028-17155 GCA_932074435.1 Andricus kollari
GAGAGTGTTCGTTGAACTTAATTTCAATACAACATTCAAACCGTTCAATATACAATAGTCTTTGCTTACAGTTTTCGTTGGACTCTGAATTTTCATTTTATCGTGTCCCGATTCACACAGCACATCAACATCAATTTGCTCATGGGGGATCAAAATGTTCCGTTTGTAAGTGGTATAAAAGCAATGTTAATGATTTTAAAGGGGGAATATTTACATTCGTCACTGATACTTTTCACATTCGTTCTTAATATTCTATTTTCACAACTATGCGTTTCTGACATCAAGTAAGTGGGTTGAATTAGTTTGCACACTTCAATTTGGCCATAGTATTTACAATTATCTAATGATATTATGTCGGTCGGTACGTCTGTTGACTGTCCTTGCCCCATTAGTAAGTATTCGTAGTCTGGAATGATCGCCAGGAAGACAGAATGGATTTGCTTGGGAATAGGTATTAAATGTTTAATTTCGATGTGTTCCGTTCGCCAGCTGGTTTAGGCGGATAACGTTTTTCTGACTATGTAATTCGAGAGTCTTAAAATCATTAGATGCTGAGTTTAACAAGAGTTTGATGATTTTTGTTTGATTGGATATGCTTTGTGACAATATTTTATGGTTGTTAAACAGTTTGTCAAGTTCCTTGTTAATGCAGGTCATATCCTGTGAACTAAGAGTTCTGAAAAGTGTTTTTGAAATTTCTCCTACAAATTTAAAAAACCCTCTCTTAGCACGGGTCCTACCTAATAGCTGGTCCAGCAGATTCTTCTGGTTCTCTAAACGCTCTATAAGCGAGTTGATCAGTTTGAGCTCAAATTCTTCAGAGCAGTCATTACAAAGGTTTGATGCAGTCGCACAAACGTGTCGCAATGAGATAAATTGTTCCTCTATATTATCCGTATCTACTCCAAGTATAATGTTCCAAGATGTTAAAAGAATAGCTTGTCCCAGTTCTTCTGGGTACGTAATTACTCCGTCTAGGTCATTTATAGAGACTTCGGCTGCACTCAGTAGCCACAAGAGGAATTGTTCCAAATTCATCTGCAAAATTATTGGTAATAAGGCATAAGTTGCTTGACGTTTATCTTAGTTCTCTTGTCTTTAAAAAGTACAGTGTAGTTATTGTTTTCTCGTTTCTCTACAATTACTGTTAGTCCTTTCCATGAACGAGAGAGTTTGTTATCTTGATAGATGTTAATAAGTTTGACTAGATCTCCGGGTTCATAGATTCCCTGCGGTATGGCAACTCTCGAGTCTTGTAGTTTTTTGTACTTTAGTTTCTGTGTCTCTATTTTCTTCTCAGCCTTCTTGAGGGGGTGTTCATGTCTACGCTTCCATAGGTCGAGTAGTTCTTCGTATTTGACGTTAGGTGTTATGCTTAGCGTTGAGGGCAAATTGTCCTCTCTTCCAAAGGTCAGTTGGAAGGGTGAGTATCCTGTACCATCATGCTTCATTGTGTTGTATGCCACGCAGATTATTTTCAGGTTTTGATCCCATTCAGTGTTATGGTCTTCGATGCTTGTTTTTAATAAATTCTTAATCGTCGAGTGGGCTTTCTCGAGGGCTCCGTTGCTTTGTGAATGATAAACTGCAGTTTTAATATGTTTAATTCAAAACAAATTTTCAAAGTTCTTTATCAGTTCGGATACGGAATTTTCTCCTTGGTCTGTTAGGATATTTTTAGGTGCGCCCAATAGGTATATGTAATGATCAAATAACCCTTCTATAATGCTTTCCGATTCCAGGAGTGTCTGGGATGATTGCTTCACATTGTATTTTAATTCTTACCGTCATTTGTAATTGGCATACGGGAGATCGTTTAATGAAAAGAATAATTTCTAGTTCCATATTTTTCTATTCTTCAAGAGTTCTGGCTCTATCGATAGTTTTGTTTTCCCCAAAGTGTTGATCATTAATTGATTCGTGTGATTCTCTGATGATTTCTCCTTTTTCCTCTTGAGTAAGTTCTGCGTGGTGGCAGCGTGAAATAGTTAATGTAGAGGTCATGGCATCTTTATTTATCTTATCTAACACTTTTAGCCACTCGGTCTCATTAAATTGAGGTAACTTATATAGAGATGTTTCCTGACTTCCTTTCCGTTCTTTGAATGTGGTTCGCCAGAGCTTTTCACCTGCAATAGGTTTCACATTTTCTCCACTGGAAATCATATTAGTAATCCATTTTTGATTTTCTGTGTGCAAATTTTTCTTCCATCCGTTAACTCTTTGTCATCTCAGATGAGTAGATATGCCTCCATGTGACGGCGAGAAGAACTTGTTGACAGTTACGTTAACACATTTTCCTCCCTAGACGTACACGCTGTTTCTTGTCCTGTTAAATCCTCTTCTTTTTTCACGTGCAGCTGAACTTCTTCTGGTGTATTTTGTAGAGAATCTTCTTCTTGTTGAACTAAAAATAGTCTAGATAGATAGTCTGCGGGTTTATTTTCCATTCCTTTCACGTGTTCTACAGTGTGTAACAAACGTAGATTGGAAATCTTAAAACCGGTGTTGAGAATAATTGTTCTTTTACTTGGTTAAAAGATTCTTGACAATTTCTCGACCAGTCAAAAGGTGTCTCCTTCTGTGTTAGATTAGTAAGAGGCTGACAAATTTGAGAGAAATCTTTTATAAATTTTATATAGTACCCTGCAAGTCCTAAAAAGCTCTGAACTTGGGTGACATTCTGTGGTGGTTTAAAATCTCCTACTGCCTATATTTTTGCGCGGTTAGGTTTTACGCCGTCCTCAGTTAACAAATGTCCCAAATATTCGAGTTTCGGGCGTAAAGACTCGCACTTGTCAGGATGAAGTTTTAATCCTGTTCCTCTCAGTCTGCCAAATAGGTTTACAAGGTTCTCTTTGTGTTCTTTTAAAGTTGAGCCGAATACGACAATGTCGTCGAGGTAAACAAAACATTTTTTTCCTACAAATCCTCTCAGTGCATTGTCCGCCATCCTTTGGAAAGTAACGAGAGCATTTTTGAGTGCAAAGGGCATTCTACTAAATTGAAAATGTCCTTCGTGTGTTGATAAAGCCGTATACTTTTTTGAGGTCTCACTTATTGGGATTTGGTGAAACCCAGAGCTGATGTCGAAGGCTGAAAAGAATTTTGCATTCCCTAATTGGTTTAAAATGTCTTCAATCAAGGGCAGTGACTTTGAGGAGGCCGATAGGATTTTAAATTTACAATTTTTCCGGACTTCAAACTGATTTCACGTTCTCCAGATCAGTACATGGAAACGGGTCTCCTTCGAGGTTGTAAATATCACTGTCCCTGCTATGATTTTCCACATATTAGGAGCTTCCCTTTTTTCTATGTGCTTCAATCTAGTCTTGCTTAATAAATCTTGAATCGTTTTTAACTGTTTGTTTTCCTCCGAAGTAACGCTCATTCTATTAATTTCTTTAATTTGCTCTATTGCTTCGTACTCGATTTTTTGTGGTATTATCAACGGATCTTTGTCATAATTGTAGAGGGGTACAACTAACTCTTTGTTTTGTATTTTTTAAATGCCGTCAGGGATTAATTTGTGATTTTCTATGTAAATTTCTTGATCTTTGTCAATTACTTTTATCCGGGTTAATTGTGCTTTACTAACAGGTAAAAATGTACAGTCCTCATAAAGGGGCAACTTTTTCTTGTCTACGTAAAGGAAGTCCTTAGTTAAATGGTATTTATCGAACGCGTTGAAAAAGGGCAGGCCGATGATATCTTTCTCTGGTAAGGGGAAAGCATCATCAATTATATGGAAGAGATGCAGTTTTCCTAAATATGATATTCTTACCGCTTGATTTGAATGATCTATATCTCTCTCCAGGGCAAAACGTTTTTCATATCAAATTGTGATCTTTCTGCTGACTCTTCCGATTTCTTTACAAGATTTATCGCGGCTCAAGAATCTACTAACCATCTGTAGGAACTTCCGTCTAAGTGTCTTGCATGTGTGGACTGTCATCGTGCGCTGATTGCTGAAGCTCTGCAGATTCCTCGTAGTGGTCGATCAGGTTTTGCTCCTCCTCTGCTACTTCGTAACATTCTAATGGGTTTTGTAAATCCCCCATATCCAGAATATTCATTACTCGCCGTGGTCTTTTCTGGTTTTCTCCGTTGGGAAAAACCTGTTGCCTTAGTAAAGTTGAGCATTGTCTCTCAAAGTGATCTGGTTTCTTACAATAGTTGCAGGTCATTTGAATTATTTGCTGTAAGGGCAATCTATGGTTAGGAACGTCGGAGGGTTAGTTCCGTATTTGTGGTGGCTGGTTTCGTGCTGTGGTCGGTGCCGTGCTTCTCATCAGCAGTCTGTTGTTGTGGGGTTGTGGCGGTCGAGGTGCGGTCATGACTTTTGTACGGAGACCACACTTCTGCTTCAAGAACCTCCTGCAGAGCTTCATTCAAGGATCTTGGCTTTAAAGGTCGCACTTGATTACTAACGTCTTCACGGAGGTTTATTACTTATCTTTTATTAGCACATTTTCCCTCCATTTGTAGGGCTAATTTGCGCTCTATTCCGGACGAGTGTTCTGACTGATTCAAGGGCTCGATGGGATTCCTCCTCTCTTAGAAGGGCATTGCTGATCCTAGCGAGATCTCTTATTTCGCTGGCTCTTTTTAAATTTTCTTTGTTCAAAATCCTCATGTCGGCTCTCATGGTCCGTTGCACGTCCTCGATTAATTGTAATTTACTTAGGATGAGCAATAGTGGATCCGTGGTTTCACCGTTCAAAATTTCCCTTCAAACTTCTAATGACATGGCGGGGGCGGTTTTAAACTGATTGTCTAATCCGTCTGAACTGCTATCAGAATCCAAAGAAGTGTCTGTTTGTGTGTGGTATTGTGTGCTAAGATTTTCCCTATAGGCATGCAACGGCAGTTTGTCCTGATTGCGAGTGCATGGTGTAAGTGTCGCGATTGGCGTTATTAATTATACAACATTTGGTATATTTTAAACCATTTACTTGGGGGATCCTTCTACAACAAAGCCTCAAGGTTAATTTAGAGTAGATCGTCGGTTTATTAGAGGAGATATAGGACGTGGGGCACCAACGTCGTACCTACTGATGGCAGCCTATTTACCGAAATATTTCCTTACTCAGCCTTATCGGAAACGCCGATGCAATTCAATCACCGTTCGACGTATGCGAGAAGGAATTATCTACTGGGAAAATATCTGAACAAGATTCGTAACTAACATAAATTAAAAGAATGCTTACTTTTTTTCTTCTTTCGTCTCATTCCGCGTCAGACAGGTAGATAGCACTTGTACTTCGACGGCCGTAGACGTCCTACTGCTATGCAGTTGAATCGAGTGTGGCTCGATGATGCGTTTCTTTCAGAGGCTTATCGCTTGTTTCAGCGACTCTCTCCGGGATCGAAAGATTTTCAGATCTCTTACCAAGGTTCCGTAGATGCCTTGGGAGTCTCAGCTTCTGACGGTCGTTGCCTGGGCTGTGAACGGAATTTGCAGAGTCCTGTTTCGAGTCGAAGATCCTCGAACGGGATGCTGGCATAATCGCCAATTTTGTAATGGTCTGGAGAATAATGGAACTTTTCTTTGTATACTTGGATGACTGGTGAGACAGGACTTCTTTATTGATAGTGATCTTTACTGCTAAGCGGTAGGAAGCACACTGACTCCCTACACAAGGGATGGGTTACTCAACCCCGTCACGCTAAGGCCCATGCCTAGTGTACTAAGGCTTACAAGAGCTGGATAATATTATTACCGCAAAAAGGATAGCTCTAGGCGCAGAAACTAGAATGGTGTACCATCTCTCCTCGACTTACCCTATATTTAAAGGGAAATCTATTTGGAAATTATAATACGTGTATTGTAATTTTACAATAGAAGTAGTGTTATTTCACTTTACAATACGGTGCTTCCAATTTCACATTAAAGTGTGTACTGTAAAGTGTTGTGAAATCACAAACGTTTGTGAAAGTGTGCATAGACGAAAATCAAAATGTTGGAATTGTTCAATTAAAATCTTTCTTGAAAAATGTTTCAGATCAATATAAAACTTTTTTCTGTTTGTATTAATCACAACAAGTGTAACAATAATAATAAGCGAGATGAAGAAGTAGAGCCTTATTTGTAATTTCAATTTAAAAAAATGTAATGACAAATATTTAATTTAAGTTATTAAAAATATTTTTTATGTCGAAATAATAATTAAATCTCCTTTTAAAGCCTTCAAATAGGTAAATTGAAATTTTATTTTAATTTTTATTTAAAGTAAAATTTTTAAACCAATGTTTAATATTTTAAAGTATATTTTTACGTGGGAATAACTCAACAATAGAGCGTTTCACATGTAAGAATGACATGGTTTTATTAATAGTTTCTTCATAAACTCACCTTCCAAATATCTTCTTCTAATAATAAACCTGTGTTACCGGATGATACCGAATTTTCGTACGATTTTTTCGCGCTTCTAAATTGTTTATCTTGGTCAAATTAATAAAATTTAAGTGTAGTTAACTCTTTAAAACTTGAAGCATATTCAATAATATTCAATTGAACGGTTGGGTGCCCAAAACGCTACACTTGCGTGTTTAGAAGTCACTTAATTTTCATTTTTTTGCACACACCTTCATAAAAAACAAACAGAGAGCAAGTGTCTTGTGAAAGTGCGAAAAGAGCGTTATTACACCCAACCATTAAATTATTAAATAATTTAAAGATATTAAACTCTTAAGCGATAAAATTAATCTAAAACTGGCCTGTTATTGGGTGACATACAAACTCGGGGACATTTAAAAAGCAATTGTCACTCTGAAATATGATTCGAAACAAAAAAAAAGCTTTTTTTTAACTCTGCCAATAATTCTGAAAAATAAGTGTATTTAACAATTAGATCGTAAGCTTTATTTTAAGAGATATAACGTCATAAATTTGAAAAAAGGTAGTCCAGGAGGCGTTACCTGATACCACTTACTCAAATTTAATAAAACTTATTTTGATAACCAGTTAACTAGAAATAATTGGGACATAGGGTATTGCAGCGAAAATTAAGATTAATAAAACCTTTTAATGATGAAAATAATTCCTCCAAGTACAAGCCTATATTATTCCAGGGACATATTATTGTCAATTTTTTATTTTCACGCATATTGCATATGTATTTTATCATCGATGATAACGTTTTTTCTTTTTGAATGGGAAAGGAGTAGGGGGCTGATAGTAAATACTAATTTGTATGTTTTAGAATTTTAATTTTAGCTTATTTAGTGAATTTTACTGAGAAGAATACATATTAAACATATAGAAGAAATTAAAAAAAAAAGTTAACAATTTATTCCACAAAAAGGCTTCCATTTTGTAATTGGTGCCTTACTTAATAAGATCGCAGCGAGATAAGTGGGCACCGTGGGATCAAGTTTTAAATAAAACTAATACCTCCGCATTGATGACTATAACGCATTGACGGTGATAACATACATTAAGTCTGAAGTTACCAATTTGATATGTTACAGAATAATCCAACAATGTACACGTGTTTTGGTTCTTTAGGTTGATATTGATTTTCCTATCAATTGAATTGAGCTGCTGCTCGATTTTGAAGGACCAAAATTGGGTCAATTTTTGAGATTGATAATGCACTTAATGAAACTATATGTTTATCAGTTTATATCAATATTGCAACAATATAAATGAAAAAATGGAAAACAACATAACCATATTTATTTGGTACCGATAGGAGGGTACGGAGTGAGGGAGAGTGTACATTGTACAAAGACTCCATGGTCCACCAAATAGAGCGTATCGCCGCCCATGCTATAAGACTGGCCGACAAAATGTAATCTATGTATTCGAGGAATAACATGAATTATTAGGGAAATATTTGTTGACGTTCAATTCGAGATCATCTTTTGAAAAACGAAAAAATTTAGTTTAATATAAGTTATTCTATTTCCTGCTAAAATGATTGAGTTTTTAAACAAACAAGATATGGTTACCTTTTTCTTATCCCGAAGAAAACTAAAATGAGAAATTTATTCCGCCATTTAACTTTTTGACCCAATTTTAAAATTTACAATAAAACTAAGTCGAAGAATCTCGGAATATGGCTCGAATGAAAACCTGAACCTTAACTTCAAAATCGAGTGGAGCGCAGTATAGCCAACAGTTGCCACTTCGAGTGAAATGAACGGCCTGGCTACGGCATGGCGCTCCAGTAAAAAAGCATCTTTCGAAGACTCTACAGCAATGGCCTTTTGCTTTCATTTAGTAAGGGTCAAAAGTTGAGGCTCAAGCTTTCATTCGAGCCATTTCCTGACATTTTTCAACTTCTTCTTTGTGTTTTACAAATTATCACAAAAACCTACAAATTGAAATATTATTCGTTTAAATAATATAATCATTTTGTCAGGTATTACACAAAAATTAAGTTTCAAATATATATCAAATGCGATTTTTTCGAAAAAAATTAAGGAGGAATTCAAATTCAGCGTCTCTACTTAAATATCTAAATAATCTATTCGAACTATTCTTATGTTCCGAGAATAAGCGGAAGTTATGATATTCTGTATTTGAAAAAACACAATTTATATAAATCTAGCTTTTTAGCACTCTCTAGTTTAAACATTTTTAGAGTATGGTAAAGACAATTATAGTTTATATTGATCATAAATGGAATCTCAATTATGTACCGAGAATTGTTAAATTAACTAACTCTGTTACATCAAATCAACTAACTATACTTTCAAGCTCGCTCTCAAACTCCTCTAGATCATTTCAACTGTTTTATATTTCCGACAGCTAGATTCACATGTATGGGATACTCACACACATGAAACAGTTTCCCTAAATTTATGAAATTTATAAAATGTGTATTAAGTCATACAAAGTGTGCCCTTTCTACACGAACGATAAAATTTGTGACTTACGGGCACCGTTTTCTGCAATACAGCAATTCCATGTGAAATAATCTGAAGAATATCATCTATTGTTAGTAATTTTGATAAAAATTCTATTATCCGTTCGCTTAGGCCAGCGAATTTCTATAAAATTCTTCATGAAATTTTTTTTTAAATAATATTTTCTTGCTACGAATGTATTGAACGTAGGATTTTTGAAAAAATAATAGTTAAAATCCACCTTCCTGAATGGTTATACACAATTTGTTCAGATTTTTCTTGCATCTGTAAGTAAAACGAAAATTATTATTTATTACGATTTGTCGTAAACAAGGTGAAAAACTTTGTTGACATCTTGAACATACATTTTCCTGAAGATGCCTAATCTGTTAGATATTTCAGCGAAATTGAATTCAACCTATTTTCTTGTTAAAAAATATGAAAGTTAAAAAAGGGGTCCTTCCCTTATGTCATTTTTGGATTCTCAAATAAAAAAAAATGTTTATTAACACTTTGAACTATCCAATTTGAGAATGCAATAGCAAAAACCCAATCGCGATTTTTTTTGCAACAATGGAAATTCAACATCGCTTTGTCTTCACTGAAAAAAGGACAACGATAGTTAACAAATTCATATTTCGTAAACTATTTGTCGCGGGATATTCAGTAAAGGCTCATTTTTAAATCATATTTTATACTACAAAAACAAAGTTCCATACACTTTTTACCTATATCTTAATCGAAAGTAACAATGCAAGCAAGCGTATTGAGAAAATGTTGCGATTACACGTTTTATGTTAATAAAAAACAATTGATTATTAAATCAGCCTAGAACTTTACAGGACATCAAAAGAACGTCCATGCAAATGTTTTTAGACAAAGATCTCTTTGTCACTAATTTGTTCAAGCAAATGGCCTTTTTCGGCTAACTTGACTGTACTATAAGGCAGATCCTATTTTTATATTTACAGTTCCTTTAGAGGCCGTTGTAAGCAATCTATAACAAAAAAAAATTTTTAATCAAAATGGTTTTTACGTATTTGGTGCAACTTCACACATAAACGAGATTCAAAAATTAAAAAGTATCTTTTTCGTAGCATACAAATTGGAATAAATTGCTCGACGAGTTAATTATCTCACTTTAAATGCATGCGTTGTTTGAAATCTGTAGAACCCTTCTGAATTCTTAGCATCCTGCAGAATTCTCCCGAATTCTGTCGCAATAAATACTTTCACATTTTTTAATTATCCTGAACACTTTTGAATACATTTCATTGTTTGGAATTTAGAGACTTTCAAATACGAAGTGTATACACTCTCGGCACCGGTAAACAAATGGTCGGTACCGATAAAAAGCATATTTTAAGGATAGAGCCTAGATTGCCGGCAAAAATATATAAAAATTAATTTTTTTCCTATGTACAGGTGTGCCTTCCGCCCCCACGAAGCGTTGGAAAGGGGTTGGGTTTAACCAACATTACTTCTGTGACTATTCACAGGGGTGCCTTGCGCCCCCAAGGAAAGAAGTAGTTGTTTGACCAAGATTATTTCTGTAACCAGACACAGGGGTGCCTTCCCGCCCCCACGAAGTATTGGAAAAGGGTTGCGTTTGACCAACATTATTTCTTTAACCAGACACAGGGGTGCCTTCCCGCACCCACGAATTGTTGGAAAGCTGTAGGGACTTCATCAACATTATTTCTGTGACCAGTCACAGGGGTGTCTTCCCGCCCCCACGAAACGTTGGAAAGGGGTTGCGTTTGATCAACATTACTTCTGTGACTAGTCACAGGGGTGCCTTGCGCCCCCAAGGAAAGAAGTAGTTGTTTGACCAACATTATTTCTGTAACCAGACACAGGGGTGCCTTCCCGCCCCCACGAAGTATTGGAAAAGGGTTGCGTTTGACCAACATTATTTCTTTAACCAGACACAGGGGTGCCTTCCCGCCCCCACGAAGTCTTGGAAAGGGGTTGCGTTTGACCAACATTATTTCTTTAACCAGACACAGGGGTGCCTTCCCGCACCCACGAATTGTTGGAAAGCGGTAGGGACTTCATCACCATTATTTCTGTGACCAGCCACAGGGGTGTCTTCCCGCCCCCACGAAGTTTTGGAAAGGGGTTGCGTTTGTCCAACATTAATTTTTTAACCAGATACAGGGGCGCCCTTCAGAAAGGGGTTGGGTTTGACCAACATGACTTCTGTGACTAGTCACAGGGGTGCCTTGCGCCCCGAAGGAAAGAAGTAGTTGTAACCAGACACAGGAGTGCCTTCCCGCCCCCACGAAGTGTTGGAAAGGGGTAGGGGTTTGACCATCATTAATTCTGTGTCCAGTCATAGGGGCACCATCCAGCCGCCATGCGCTGTTGGAAGGGATGAGTTTCCTGAATTCCTTTAACTTCGTTAATTCCCTGAATTCCGTAAATTTTGTGGATTTCTCGATTTCCGTGAATTCAGCGAATTCCTTGAATTTTATGTACGGTCCAAAAACTGGTAAAATATTGTAGGTTTCGGTAATTTTTTTTACCGGTACTGACAGTGTGAATTCCACGAAATCTTTGAATTTCGTGAGTTCCGCGAATTCTTGGAATTCCGTGGATTCCGTCAATTTCGTGAATTCTGTAAATTCCATAAATTCCGTGAATTCTATGAATTCCGTAAATTCCATGAATTCCGTAAATTCCATGAATTCCGTAAATTCCGTGAATTTCATGAATTCCTTGAATTTCATGAATTCCTTGAATTTCATGAATTCCTTGAATTCCTTGAATTTCATGAATTCCATGAATTTCGTTAATTCCCTGAATTTCCTTAATTCCCTGAATTTCGTTGATTTCCTGACTTCCGTGAATTCTGTGAATTTCTTGAATTCCGTGAATTCAGCGAATCCCTTTAATTTGATGTACGGTTCAAAAACCCGCAAGAAATTCACGGGATTCAGGGAATTAAAAAGGCACCCCTGTGACTAGTCACAGAAGTAATGTTGGTCAAACCCAACCCCTTTCCAACGCTTCGTGGGGGCGGAAGGCACGCCTGTACTGATCAAAGAAATAAGTTCAGTTTTACCCCGTAACCTTTTCTAATTTTTTTTAGTCTGCGGCGTCGACTAGCAAGATGGTCGATATTGAGGATCAAATAGTAGCATTGAACACATAGGAGAAAAATTAATTTTTAAATATTTTTGCCGGCAATCTAGGCTATATCTTAAAAATATGCTTTTTATCGGTATCGACAATTTTTTTTACCGGTACCGGGAGTGTATACACTTCG
>CAKNWW010330802.1:0-16774 GCA_932074435.1 Andricus kollari
AAAAAATTAAATCACCCTGAGGGGTTATAAAATAATTATTTAACACGTTTTTAATAAAAAGAGCAAAACAAAAAAAAAACTTCGCCAGAAAGATTTGAACAAGCGCTAGCGTGCTCCTCAGCCAACCACCTTGCCGCTGTACCACTGACTTCGGTTGGGAACATCTCGTGCGCCACGGTAGATACTCGTATAGCACGAAAATCGTGATTTTCAAAAATTCATTAAAAAAAAACTAGGGCCCAATTACAAGAAAGCCGCTATACGTGTCAATGGCGCAGAGCAGGCCTTCCCCTTGTGAGACAGCATCCAACGGGCGAGCGAATACCTGCACTTTGGGCTAGGGTCAGTAGCATGTGTAATAATTAATAATACAACCGGCCAGGCTCTCTCTCTCCAACCGAATACATAATACGCGCCATCGAAACTCTCAATGGTAGCGACGACGTGGGGATTCACGATTTTATTAAGAGTGTGGAACGAGCAACATTGCGCTGCAGTAATCCTCACTTATTACTCGAATATATTATTAACAGAAGAAGGAATAAATGGACTGGCTTTTTAAAAATAATATAACAAGTACTATTTAATAGGTAAAATGGTTATAGTTAAGGGTAAAAAGATGTTGTTACGCGACGACGGATATTTCATTAAAAGGGACGTTACGTTATGAGTATCTGCTATATTCGGAAAAAAAACCAGATAAAGATAGATATGTGGATAGATTAACAAGAAAATATCCCGGTTGAACTATACAGATGCAAAAACAATCAGATCAAAGTGCATTGATTTAAATATAAAAAAGAAGCGGTAGGATTACCAGAGAAAATATCTGTTGACATACCGACGGCATAAGCTACACAGTGAATCTCGACTCGGGAAGAGTCCAGATGTCAAGCCATTTCGAGCGCGGATAGCACTCGGATGGACGACCATCTGCGACGTACGAACAGGTTATGTATTTGCTGCATTTTAACTAATATCGAGCCGAAATCGGGAAGTTGGTTTCTGCAGTTTTCCTCTCTCCTGGCCAATAGTCCAGACAATTGCCAGTACAGTACCCTCCCACTTATCGCACTACCAGATATCGCGACTTCCCCTAGTTGTTTTGCTCCCACAGCCGACACATGTAAGCGCACGCATTAAACAAAATGCTCGCGTGAAAAACATAATTTTTTTCTAAATATTGACATTCAATGTAACCTACTTAAGAGGTTAATACTTTATTCTTTCTTTTATTTTAAGTACCTAATTCATAAATGGCTAGCAATTCTAGACCGAAAAAGAAAAAAACTTTAATGCCTATCCAGAATTCTCAAATATTAAACTTTTCTTTAAAGAACACTTGTAAGACAACACTAAGTTTTTTAGGATTCGAAGGTAAAATTAGTATAATAACCTCTGAATATTCTCTCTAACTTGTTTAATCAACTGTCAAATTTTGACATGAACTTTTTTGAATAGATTCGATTTTCTCAACCAATCAGATATGAGGATAACGCGCAAGGGAAAAAAGTTTTTTGATGTAGTAGGGGAACTCATTTAACGCGAATCCCAGTCCCAGCCTCTCGTGATAAGTGACAGGGTACTGTACTTTTAATGAAGTCGGATGCAGCCGCGGGTTATCACTGGTTGTGATTAAATTCATACAGTGATTCTAAGCCCACCTTAGTAAAAGGAAAATTTTCACAGGCCCATATCCCTTGACGTTGAGTCGTCTGGCGGTATATGTACTCATGCTTAAGGACTTAAATGATACTTTAGCAGCAAGGGATACCCGTGTATTTCACCGGAGTTTGAAAATAAAAAGGCATAGTGAAATAGGGTTTTAACCGCAGTGCTACGGGACTTAAATGGGCCAGTCTTACAAGACAATAATAACAACAATAATCTGTTGACATTGTCACTACCATTGAATCACGAGAGGTAATCAGTCTAAAAATGGGTGATGAGTACCCTTCAACTCCCAGAGAATTAAAAAATTAAAAGAAAAGACACGCCTAGATCACACCGAAGGCCCAATTTGAGAACCTGCTTAGAAAATTATTACTAAATACAAAACCGTCTTTACATTAGAAAGAGACTCCTTACTTACCATACACCAGACATGCCCAGCTCGGGGAAATTCCCTCCGGGAACACATATTCCGCGTCCACCACTCTTTCTCCTAGAGAGCGAGAGTGTTAGTATACGCCTGCGAGAATCTCTACTCTGTGACGTACGCTGGCACTGTAGATACGAAATATCTGATGGGGTGCTTGGGGGCGACTGACTTTTCGACATAAAATTTTAATAGTAACTAAAGTCTTTATTATTTTATTGCAGTATGTTTACATTTATTTTTAATCACAGTTTTGGTTAGCTGATACTTTTGAAAGTCTAACTATATTTCAACATTATGCAATGGTATAATAATAATAATATATGTGACCGTCCGCGAAGAAAGGGACCTAATGCGGCAAAAATCGATTTTTAGTTTTTTACACGACTCGATAGTTTTTTACTTGTTCTTTGATGATAAAGAATATTATTCCTATATCCACCTTTTCCATCCTCGCGGACGGTCACACATATACTATATTTACTTACTATACTATACTTGGTTACTTTTTTGATCCACGGCTACTAAAAAGTTACTTATTTTATGAAAAAATTTACTTTTGGTTACATTTTTTGCCCGAAATGACAAAATGAATTAATTCATTATTCGTATTATTTAAAAACGCGTGTAAGTTCACTCTCCTATCAGGTTCCATTTTAGCAATTTGCAGTTAAAAGTTTCAATCGGGAACTTTCACTTTCAAAGTTTTAAAACAAGACACATTTGATCAATGACATTTTTAGGGGACTTGTGAAAAATGTAAAAATTCAAATATTTCCAGTAAATTGGGCACTTTAGAGCCGGGGAAATTAGAAAATAACAATAAACTAATAATTAGTTCATATGTAAAATGTATAAGAAGGACTATCAATGGAATTATTATGAATCCTGGTAAAAATTGCAATTGAGCTAAAATTGCTAGTTCTTTATTAAAAGTTTAAATATTTGTTTCAAATATTGAACTATGTATTCTATTTTTCGATGAGAATTTATCTTGTTTGGTTGAAAATTCGGTTGAAAGTTAAACAATTTTTGTTAAAACTTTATTTTTTTGATGAAGATTCATCATTTTAGTTGAAAATTCATCGTTTATGGTAGAAAACTCAACTATTTGATTCAAAGACAACAAAGAAACACTTTGTGAATTTCTCTTTTCAATTACTTCATTGAAAATAAATGTAAACATACTGCAATAAAATAACTAAGGCTCTAGATACTATTAAAATTTGATGTTGAAAAGTCAGTCGCCCCCAAGCACCCCAACAGATATTTCGTATCTACGGTGCAGCGTACGTCACAGAGAAGAGATTCAAGCAGGCGTATACTAAGACTCTCGCTCTCTACGAGAAAGAGTGGTGGACGCGGAAGATGTGTTCCCGCAGGGAATTTCCCCGAGCTGGGCATGTCTGCCATACACGGACAAGTGCCAATACTGCACTACCTGCGTACGGTTCCCCCACTACGTGTCTTCCCCTCACTCAGCCAAACTGCTGCCGTCGAGCCTGGCCAGGTACCTAATGAGGACTAAAATGCGGAATACAACATTTTTTTAATTTATCACTTGATAATTTAAAATATATAATATTTGAAATCTGCGAATTATAATGATTCCATCGATATGTTATTAGACATAAAAAGTTGAAAATTAAAGAATAATAAATGTTCAAGTTTATGTGAAATTTTAAGGCAATTTTTTCAATATTTGTACAACATTTGTAATTTAAAAGTGCTTCAGTGAATTTTATAAATACTAATAATATGTTTCAGAATCATTTTGAGAAATGCGACTGTTTGAGAAATAACCCAAATTTATTATGTTCGTTAATAAGTTTTTAAAGGCGAAATTTTAACTTCTGAAATTTTCCCAAGTGAAGTAAAATATTGTACCACTAAATTGAACCTACTGTAGTTGATTTGAGTAAAATATCCTGGAAAATGTTCCATAAAATTTCACATAAACTTGAACATTTATTCTTTAATTTTCAACTTTTTAAGTCAAATACAGAATTGTTGGAATCGTTATAATTCGCAGATTTAAAATATTATATTTGTGAATTACCAAGTGCTAAATTAAAAAAATGTTATTCCGCGTTTTAGTCCTCATCAGCAGGGCCGCCAGGGTCAGGGGGGGGGGGGGGTCATTGCAATAATGTCCTGTTTGGAAAAGGATTGGCGCCACTGCTCATCAGGTAGAAAGGACACATTTCAACGCATGATGGATAGTGCGTTTCGAGGACTCGCAGGGAAACAATTCTTCGTTTATATGGACGATATAGTCGTCTTTGGAGACACTATAAAAGAACATAATAAAAACCTTATCGACATATTTCAAAGATTAAAAGAATTAGGATTAAAGTTAGAACCAGACAACTGTGAGTATTTGAGATCAGAACTTCAGTACTTAGGAAACCTAATTACTTAAGACGGTGCAAAGCCTAATCCCGCGAAAATCGAAGCTGTTACACATTTCAGAAAACTTTAGAGAAGCAAAATCCTTTTTAGGTTTCGACGGATATTATAGGAGATTTATTTTTAAAATTCTCTACTCTGGCCAAACCCCTTACAAACTTAACCCAGAAGAACACTATTTTTGATTGGACATGAAACTTTCAGAAAGCCTTTGACATTCTTAAAGAATATATTTAATTAATAAATACAAAATATATTCTTAAAGATACTTTAACCTTAACAATAGATGCATAAAAATATTGGGGTCGGGGCAGAGCTCAGCCAAAAAGGTCATTCTTGCTATTTTATATCCAGAACACTTAATAAAACTGAGCAAAATTATCCGACATCAAAGAAGGAATTATTAGCTATAGTATGGGGTACAAAAATACTGCGATAATATTTATTAGGAAGAAAGTTTATCATTCAGACTGACAATAAGGCATTGAAATGGCTCCGCAATGTCAAACACCCTTCCTCAAAACTCCTGAGATGGAGACTAAGGCTTAAAGAATACAAATATATAGTCGAGTATGTGAAAGGATAGGAAAATAAGACCGCAGATTGTCCACCAAGACTTTTTCCGATTCAAGAATAGAATCTCTTAGAAAAATCGTCTGGACACGACGAAGAACATTCGGATGAAGAAATTGAAACTGCAGAAGAAGCATTACCCAACATTGAATCCACAAACAACCATGATGAATGAGACCTAAATACACCACAGCCTGGAGGAGAAAAAAATAGAATTAAGTTACCTCATCGGAGAATGCGTGATCCATCAGTGGACGAAGAAGCAATCAAACCACTACCTGAAATTACACCTATCCCAGAATGCTATACAGAATTAGCGGTGAATACTTCTAATGGGAAATAAAACGAAGAGCTACTCCAGGTTGTCTACTAAATTTGTCCACGAGAATCCCGGACAACTCACACATTTTTCCCGCTTATAAATATAAGGTCCCTCTCTTATGATAGAAGCATATACTTACGTACAATGCATAGCGGGTTGCGACATGCGTAATTTACTCGATTGCAATATTACAGTTTATTTAACAAATATATTTCTTAATTTTTCAATAATTTAAACAATTTTAATTTCAAGTAAAAAAAAAGTAGCTCAAGTAGCTCAAAGGGACAACAAAAATGATGTGAAAGAAAATACAAAAAAGAGGCACAGAAGACATTAACACTGTTCAACTCCCACCATATGACCAGAAAAAATGGATTATTATTCTGGAGGAAGTTACGCAAGAAATGTTAAGAAAAGTAAGTATTTTTAAAATCCATTTCAATGAACCGAAAATTTTGAAATTTAAACTTTCACTTCACGCTTCAGTAGGTTAAAAACAAAGGAATAAATACTATTACATAACGTCCTAATAGATGTGCTTGAAGTTTTGAACGTTCAAATGAACGAATTTTTTTACTGACGACTTTGTTAACCAGAAAAAAGGTTCAAAAGTTTGTTTATTTATATTGGAAATAATTTATTATTGAAACAGAATTATAATGCATATTTCAAAATGCAATTGGAACAATATTTATGGGTGAAATAGAAATGGGAAAAAATATTTCGTTCATTTGAACGATCGGAGCTTCAGGTACATTCCTAATAGGGAAACGTTGCAACAAGCGCGGACTGTTTACCTTCGTAAGAGATGCGACAAAAGCACTGTTTGGAACCTTAGACGATAATGAGCTGTAGCTGATAAATAAACAATTTGACCAACTATTTAGTGACAACAAAATGATGGCACAGACAATACAGAATTGAACTAAAAGTATTAAACTACTTGATTCTTCTTCTTAAGCTTATAAAAACACAGCTCAAAATTTAGCCCGTGAAAGTGAATTTCCGAATCAAATTAATAATAATAGTAATTCTCATCGGTATTGTACACCCACAAATTTCATCGCCTAAGATTTTGAAAGAAACACTTGAGGAATTTGAAATTACGAATAAAACGCGACACCATATTTATAATAGCGAAGAAAAACATCCAGCACATTGAATCAACATCCTTAGAATAATTCCGATACCTGAAAAGCTAGATACCGGATATGTTAGCATTATCCCTGAAGTTGAGTTCTTATTATTTAACCGAGGTAGCTTTTCTCCGAATGACAGAGATGAATTAGACAAATGTGAATGGATTAACAAATATGGGATTTATAAAAGAAAGCAACTCGACTTTTCACTTTAAGCCACAGTCAATTGCGAATCGAACATAATTAAAAATATGCAGAAACATTGCGTCACTTCGCCTTTTGTGATCAGTAAAGAAAGCTTTTTTAGAACCCACTATCGACTTGATTTGCAAAAATGACATATACAGGGTGTCCCAGACTCAAGTGTACGGACTTATATGGCTGTATAAACAAGCAAGAAATAAATCGAAAATTCCTTTTACAAATATTAGTTGAAGTTTTAGTTTCTGAGTTATAAATTGTTTAAGTTGGATTAATCAGGAGCGCCCTATAAGCAGCCGTGCGTGCGTGAGCGTCAGCCCAACGCCGGGGTAGTGACTGCCGGTTCTCCTGCAAGAATCCCCACCTCGGCGCTCGCTTCCATGTAGTAAACGTCGCGTCGTGACGGGGGGAGAGTGCGCGGGATACTAACTAGGCACTAGTACTAATTCACTTGGAAAAATCCTATCAGTTCAAAATTACGAAAGAAGATTTCGCAAAAAATATTTCTAGACAGTCAATCCCGTAAGGGCAAGTTTTGTTACAACAACAAAAAATAACGATCAAAATAAAATTACTCTGAAACAATTGTTAGGGATCATAATTTTAAGTTTAACTGTCGTACTTCAGGAAATAAAATGATTCCGGAGAATAATAAGAACATACTAATTCCTTTAGTAACACACATCTTCAATAGATGCGTTTGGATCATGCAGGAACCAGCCTCTCAAGGTCGTCCATCTAAATTTGCTTTAAGGAGTATAAGAAATTTTTTTCTCTATCGTGTACTTAAAAAGATCATAGATTTTTTGCAATAATCAAGTTCTTGAAGCCCCATCATTTTTTTATCAACTTTTTACCAACCATCCCTTGCAGATATACCAATTTAAATTTACTTGGAAGGATGCTAGCATTTTTTTCAACCCTGCTAAGAAAATGTAATTGAAGTTTGCAACGTTTATGATAAACGAAAAAACAAAAACAAAAATTGTTTTTTCAATCCAGCAAAAGTCTGAAATATTTTTTAAGGCAATCATTTCATTCACTGCCTAAAGATCGCCAAACAAATTTCATCCCCCTAGCAATTGTGTAACATGTCCCAATTCATCCCCCAAAAACTAATAAAATCACAAAAAATACAATAAGTCGAAAATCTACTATTTTCTTTAACAAAATTATTTTATTCGATGCACGAAAATAGCTACAAAAATTACCCCCCCCCCCCCCATTAGCTAAAGTTGAACACACCCCAGTTCATCCTCTAACGCTTAAAAAATTCATTAAAAATACAATAATAAGAAAATCTACAATTTTCTTCCACACATTTCTTTTTTTCGGTGAACAAAGATTGCTCCCCCTGAAAAAGTTCCATCTCCCTAGCTAATGTGGAACACACCCCATTTTATCCCTCAACACTTGAAAAATTCACCAAAAATACAATACGAAAATTGTAGACTTTCATCTTGTTGTATTTTTTGTGATTTTATTAATTTTTGGGGGATGAATTGGGATAGCTTACACGTTTGCTAAGGGGATGAAACTTTTCTGGAGATCTTTAGGCAATGAATGAAATGATTTCCTTAAAAAATATTTCAGACTTTTGCTGGTTTGAGAAAAGAATTTTTGTTTTTGTTTTTCCGTTTATTATAAACGTTGCAAACTTCAATTTAATTTTCTTAGTAGGGTTGAAAAAAATTCTAGCATCCTTCAAAGTAAATTTAAATTAGTATATCTGCAAGGGATGGTTAGTAAAAAGTTGATAAAAAAATGGTGGGGCTTCAAGAAGTTGATTATTGCAAAAAAATCTATGATCTTTTTGAGTACGCGATAGAGAAAAAAATGTTTTATACTACTCAAAGTAAATTTAGATGGGCGACCTTGAGGGGTTGGTTCCTGGGGCATGATCCAAACGCATCTAGTGAAGCAGTGTGTTACTAAGGGAATAAGTATGTTCTTATTATTCTCCGGAATCATTTCATTTCCTGAAGTACGACAGTTGAACTTGAAATTATGATCCCTAATTGTATTTTGATGGTTATTTTTTGTTGTTGTAACAAAACCTGCCCTTACGGGATTGACTGTCTTGAAACATTTTTTGCGAAATCTTCTTTCGTAATTTTTAACTGATAGGATTTTTTCAAGTGCATTAGTACTTGTGCCTAGTTAGTATTCCGCGCTCTGTCCCCCCGTCGCGACGCTACGTTTACTACATGGAAGCGAGCGCTGAGGTGGGTATTCTTACAGGAGAACATAACGGTAAATGTTGGTAAAACGCGGTCAGATCCAGATATCTCCGCCAGGAAAGTTTTTTTATAGAGAAAAGTCGTTTAGTTGTTAGGACATACCCCATGCTAAACTCGTACAAAAAGTTTTTCGGTTCTAAATGTTCCAGTTATTCTCAATGTAACAAAAAATCCAAAAATCTGAGCATAGCAGACGACACTTTTGACAGTTTGGCGCGATTTTCGAGGAGAATTTGAACATGGCGCTTTACAAATTGATAAATTACATTGAAAATCTGTTGAATTCATTAAGTAATATTTTTAAAATAATATTTCATAGTGTGCTAAGTTATATTGAATAACATTTCAATGAATATGACAATTAAACATTAAGTTAAGTACTGTGTATCGTATAGGTTATATTTCCTAAATGAAAATACTGTTTTTTTGTCTTTAAATAAAAAAAATTGATATCTAATTATTATAAGTTTAGATTTATGAGTGATTTGTGTAAATAATTTATTATTTGTTATTATTTATATGTGAAGACATTCAGTAACGCAATTATTATAATTAAAAATAAGAACAATAAAAGTTAAATAAAAATTAATTATTTAAATGGGTTTTGAAGAAAAAGAATTGTTTAAAACATTTTTTAATATTATTTTTCTTGGGGATTACAAAAATTTTTCTAAAAACTCTCAATTTTACACGAATTCAGAAAAAAAGAAGAAAGTTTTTTTTTTTAAGTCTCGCCCTGCAATAATTTTCACATGAGAGGGCGAGGCTTAAAAAAATAAAAAATGCATCAAGTTTTTGGTTTATGCAAGGGTACTGAATTAGTCGTACAGTTTTTTTTTCTATTAATTATCATAATATTCTTTTGAAATTGTTCGTGAGAAATAAAATTTCTTAATAACATGCAAGCTTTCTTCATTTCTCTTCATATGTAGAAGAAAAAATAATTCTAGAAAAAATCGTGTAAATGTCAGAATTGATAAACAAATTTTCGTAATTCCCAAGAAAAATAATATTAAAAAATGTTTTAAACAATTCTTTTTCTTAAAAACCCATTTAAAGAATTAAATTTTATTTTACTTTCTTTGCTCCCATTTGTAATTATAATAATTGCCTAATTGAAGTTCTTCACACATAAATAATAACAAATGATAAATTATTTACGCAAATTACTCATAAATGTAAATTCATAATAATTAAGATATCAATTTTATTTTATTCAAAGACTAAAAAACAGTATTTTCATTTAGGGAATATAACCTATACGATACACAGTACTTAACTTAATGTTTAGGTGCCATATTCATTGAAATGTTATTCAATATAACTTAGCACACTACTAAATATTATTTTTTAAATATTTCTTAATAAATGCAACAAATTTTCAATGTATTTTGTCGATTTGTAAAGTGCCATTTTCAAATTCTCCTCGAAACTCGCGCGAAACTGTCAAAAGTGTCGTCTGCTATGCTCAACTTTTTGGAATTTTTGTTACTTTGAGAATAACTGGAACATTTAGAACCGAAAAACTTTTTGAACAAGCTTAGCATAGGGTATGGCCTAACAACTGAACCACTTTTCTCTATAAAAAATCCCTTTCTCATGGTAATATTTGTGTCTGACCGCGTTTTACCAACATTTACCGTCATGACCGGACATTACCGGTCAGGTCAGGTGTATTACCACAGTCAGGTTGAGCAGTGCCCAACACTACTCACTACCCCAGCGTTGGACTGACGCTCGCGCACGTACGGATGCTTATACGGCGCTCCTGATTGGTCCAGCTTAAACAATTTTATAACTCAGAAACTAAAACTTCCACTCATTTTTGGAAAAGGAATTTTCGATTTATTTTTTTACCCAAATAGCACGGAACGTTCCGCGGGCACCTTCGGAACGTTCCCGGGAGGTGTCAAATGTCCGCCGCTTGGGAACGTTCCATTTGGACCTGACGGGAACCTTCCATTATTGTTATTTTTAACAACAATTATCTCGTAAACCGTAAGAAATAGGTGAAAATGGATGTCATTTTTTATTTTTGAGAACTGGATATACTATCAGTAATATGATATCCATATCAAAAACTGACATCGATGTTGACCTATCACTTACGGTTTACGCGATATTTATTGATAATAATAACAATAACGGTAACTTATGTTTGGAACGTTCCCAACCGGCTGACATGTTACACCTCCCGGGAACGTTCCGTGCTATTTGGGTATAAACTAATTACGAACAATATCAAACTACCTTTAAATTCAAGCAAAAATATCACCAGGAGTTATCGCATCACAATGAACTACGTTAATGATTTTACAGGTAAAGAAATTCAGAAATTGCTGCAATAATTGTAGATTTGGTAATAGAGCCACTAAGCATCACGTTAGCACCCAAAATGCCATACCTATATTGCAATGAGGCAATATAATTCTAAATTTAAAACGGTTGAACATGAAAATTTAACAGTATTATGCAAAGTCGAAAGTAACAAAAGTAGGCAATCTCCAAATTAAAAAATTGAAAACTCTATATTTCGAAAGTAAAAGTCATCAAAATTAAACAATTTTTAAACAGTGTTTATTAAAAATAAAGACATTAAAAATTGAAAAACATTTTTAACATTTAGGGCACGTAGTACTACAAGGAGACCGTACGCCATGTATTTCACCTGGCGCCAGCTCGCGATCCTTCTTCGTCCGATTTTCTCCTTGAAGGGATTTATTCCCAGATAAGAGCACCCCTTCTGAAAGAATTTGTAACTAAATATTGTCATCTGCTGTTATGGGAATAGTAATTCCCCAATTTGTTGTTCCCCAGTTGTTATGTTTTCCATTAGTAACGCCATAGGTCATAGGTCTCCTTAGAGTACTGCGTGATTCAGGATAGCCAAAATTATCTTACCAAATTACTTTACAATACATTTGAAAAACACAAATTCGACCTAAAATTGTTTGTTTTTGAACATTATGAATTAAAAATTCTTGAACTTATTAAGGCCTTGATTTCTATATTATACCGTTTTAAGTTTATATTTGGAATCAAACAATTTTATATATTTTAATCCAAAAGTATTGAATTTTACATTATTCCAAAAGTTGTCTCATTGACAGGCCGGAAGTAAATATTCAAAATTGTACACTTTTAAATCATGAACATTCCGGATTAAACAATTAAAAATTTAGACTCAAATAGTAAAATATTAAATAAAAGTCCCGGTCAGAAAACAAATTCATTGTCATTTAACGGTTTCCGATCCAGTGACCACACTGAATATCAAGAATCTTTTGTTTATTAGAAAATGATTTTAAAGACATGTCGTATTAATCATTAAAATTTGAACTGGCCGAAAATTCGGTGGCGCTTCTCTTAATTGATCTTAAATTCACATGGAATTGAGCTTTCAATTAAGTTTTAAATTCGCCTAGAATATATTTTTGAATTCACCTTAAGTTTAGTGTTAAATTAACCTTGAGTGTTTTTTTCTATTTACCTTGAATTCAGTTTTGAATTTAAGTTGAATGTATAGTTAACTTCACTTGAATTCAGGTGTACAGACATTAAAACTGTAATTGGAAGTTAGGTAGTTATAATCCTTAACAATAATGGACATGCTACATTTGTCAAAACAAAACTTACTTTGGCGATCAGCGTAATAACCCTTGCGTGCTCTCGCATGTGATCCACAATGAGGCGATCAACACGGGATGGACTTCCTTGCAGACGCGGAGTTGGTATGTTGTTCGCGCTGGTCACCTTCTTTCCAGGAAAGTGTGCAGCAAGGCCAGCCTCACACTTTTTACGTTCCTTCTCCAGCTGTTTAAATTGCTCATACGTCTGCTCTAGTCTCAAATGTAAGATTTTTGAAGATCCAGTTCGCTTGACTGTTCCATTTCCACTTCGCAAGCCCAATCCTCCATCAAACAAAACGGACATTGGATGATGAGACGGGACGGGCATTGGAACTGGCATGGGCATCACTGATGGAAATACGTGCGTCCCAGAGGCTCCTTGGATCAATCCTTTGAATAAAACCTCAGCAGGAGGCACGGCAGACATTCCTTTAGCTCGTTGTTGTCGCTGTTTGGCTATGCGGTTCAAGATGTTGTTGTCAACCGTATTGCTCGCTAATTGTTGGGCAAGATGGTTGTTTGAAGGAAACGGCATACCGTTGGGGAGCTTGTAAGCTGCACAAGGAGTGTTTGCGCGCTTCAGGCCATTGGGATAGGTCATACCGTTTGCGCTTGGAGGAACAGTTTTTAAACTATTTCCGTTGTTAGTGACGTAGCGTGGATAACCATTAACTGGTTGGTAGTTATACTTTGTTGGTGATTGTTCCACCGTCGTGTTACGCGAGCTGAGATTCCTGGGAAAACCAATAGGAGAGTAGACTGTTTTTTCTCTAGATTTCGTTTTTGGACTGAGCATTTTTAGAAGATTGTTTTCGATCCGCTGGTCCTGATTGTTTAAGACGGCATCATAGTTCAGATCGTTGGTTGCAGGCATGGCGTACTCATTAGGAACCGGGTATCTGTTAATGAAGCGCTTGTAGTTTTGCTCGGCTGCTCTGTCCTGCTTGAATACTTGAGACTGGTGGTGCAAGAAGAGCTGATGTTCATTGTTCGGTGTCATGTTGCTTACGTTCATATTTGGCGCGTCGTGGAGATCCTTGAAATCTTCGTAATTATTTCGTGGATAATTATTAGAAAAACAGTTCTGTAAAGCTGAATCGGCGGGGGAAAAGTGTTGTAAGGGTGAATTTGATAGAAACCCTGAATCAGCGCTGAGGTCAGTCATCGCGGAACCTGGTCTGTAAGATTGACCATTAGCAGTCATGTTGTAAGCTTCGTGGACGTTGTGCATGAGATTGTTGTGCACGTTCTGAGGAATATTGTGACCAACGTTGCAATGCAACTGCATGTCGTTTAGGGTGACGTTGTCTGGCGAGTCCAGCGCCAAATTGCGAGCCACGTTGAAGTTGTAGTCTGTGTTTGAACAGGATTGCATTTGTTGTTGGTAGTTACCAAACAAATCTTTAGGACATTCCGATGCGAGAATTGATTCGGTCCAGTTAGCGGGTCGTGAACCATAATCCATTCCACTAGTCGTTGTTAACAGTCCATTGGACGGAGGGGCGTAATTTCTACTTGTACATGCAGACTGTTGGCTAGATATTAGATTGTGATGATGCATTTCAGAATGGTGTGGATTATTTGTGAAACTATTGGTAAAAACGTTTCCTTTTTCAAGTCCTGTACATACATTTAGACTTAAAGAGTTCAGTCCACCGCAGATGCTACCGTATTCGCGGTCATTTTCGATTATACTTAAAATATCACTTGAGATTCTCCTCGACGGAAATTGCTGAGTCTGCCTACAGAAATCGTTGTTGGTGCAAGGATTTGCACCACATCTGCTTTTATTGATTTGCGACCTCTGGGACATCTGAACCTCAGGATGATAACGCAGAGAAGAATTTCCATTGTAGCGAGTAGCGTAGACATCGTCACCCACAATGACATCTTCGTCCAAAATTTTAGCAACTAAATCGTTTACCATTGAGTTACTTAAGTCTTGACTTTCTTCATCATCAACGTTTCCCTGCAACACAAAGTACTAATTACTTCTAAATCATTAAAAAATAGGTTTATAAAATTGAGAATCCGGTCCTAAAATTTATTACTTGCATAGCTTTAATTTTAAAAGCACTTTTAATTATATTAGCAAACCGAAGCAGAAGTCAAATCAGGGTGGCCGTTTTAATCCATGAAAAAATTTCCTGGTCATTTTCGGTCATTAAAAAAAAGTTTTTAATGAACAACAGTGAAGACAATAGCTTTTCTTATTTCCTTAATCGTTTTATCAACAATTCTACGGCCGCCAAAAAGACTCGAGTAACTCACGCAGTGCATTTTAAAAACGCATAACTCCTGTGTAGAAGTATAGGAGATACGCGTTTTTAAAACACACTAAGTAAATTAAACAAGTCTTTTTAACAACCGTCGATTTTTAAATCTAAAATAGTTATGATGAGATTTTTTTTACTAAAATTAAGGAATGTTAGAACAATAGTTAAATTTTCATTAAATGTTTGATCGGATCCATTTCAAATCAGGCAGGTTCTACACTTCAAGTCACAAAATCTCTCGGCAAAGAAATATGTTGTTTTTAGACAAAGTTAAGCGACACGCATTTTTCTGATTTAGGAACAAAAATCTATATAGTTATGAGTACTTCAATTTTGAAGTTTGTTAAAAAATTTTTTCTTTAAATCTTGATAGTTTTTTTTAGCAAATTTAGTTATTTGAATTGTCTTTCCAGACTTTGGTCAAGTTTTACTGTCCTCTTTCGAAATCCTCCGGAAAATTATAAAAAAAAGTTTAAAATTAACAAAGTGGCGACAAGTTATTTGAAAATAGAAAGTTTTATGTAGGCTGAACCATTATTGCGACCAGAATATTTTTTTTTCTTTCTTCAAATTCGAAAATTCGATTTTATAAATATAATCAATAAATTCGTAAAACGGGCGGAAAGCGCCCTCACGTAAAGAGTTTCGTAGAAAGAGGTATGGTTAACATTTTTCCGCTTTTTTGGAAAATTCATCATTCCATCATTTTCAGTGAAAAGGGCTACATTTTTTTTTTTATAACAACGCTGTGATGAACATTTAACTCAGGGTTTTCATCATTTTTCTCTCGCAATTAACACTTGAAACACATCTCCATACAAAATGGAAGTCAGTAGACCTAATAGTTTTTGCTCTAGACTTGCTAATAGGTAGGGGTGTGAACTTTATGCATTCGAGAATGCCAAATTATGCGCCAAAATTTGAGTCTTTTATGCGGTGAAAATTCCGAAATTACGCAGGCATTATGCGCTCAAAAATACAGGTCTATGCATTATTATGCATTATAGGTTGACAGAATCCATATTAAACAGGGAAAGAATAAACAAATATTGTAGTGAAATTACTTACTCTTAAGAACAAATCAACTTCTGCTTACATATCTCAAATAAGTAACGATCTTACATTTCAACTGTACAATCACATTACACAACAGAAGGTTGATCTCATTATATTAGTGTTAATTATCTGAGACATAAATTAATACTTGAATACGAATGGGATCATCAGAAACAGAACCTTCATCAACGATATCTTTAGGGTAGGGGACAAAATTATTAGATATATATTTTGTAAATAACAGTTTTTAAAATATATTAATTTACAAAATATATGTCTAATAATTTTTTTCCCTACCCTGAATCACAATTTATGCAATTTTATATACTTACTTGTAATTTATAATAATTATTTATATGTAATTAAGAAAATGCATTTAATTCTCGGTTTTAATTTGTGCGCCTATTGCGACGCAAGCGACCAATGACCGTACTACCCCAACGCAAGCGCAGAAGGCTAAAGCACCAGCATTGACGGCGATTTATTATGCGCACCAATCGCAAAACAAGCAATTTATGCACCAAAGTAGACGACTTTATGCGCATAATTGAGAAACTCAAATTATGCGGCATTCGGCTTCTGATTATACGAAATTATGAGGCCTTAAAATTAGGTCTGATGGTCCCAAAATATGATAAACGATTGATATTTAATAATTTCAAACACTTTTGGAAAATTATGCGCTTGCATAAAGTTCACATCCCCACTAATAAGGTTATGTTATTTTTAGTCAAAAGGCCTATATGTTTGTGCATTTACATAGCAAAGCTATGATGAGAATTTCCATTTTAATGGAATTATCGCTATACAGGTATAAATCGACTTGCTCTC
>CAKNWW010330805.1:0-16226 GCA_932074435.1 Andricus kollari
ATTCTCGAAATTCAAATCCTTCCATGGGAATACACCATGTTACGTACTTTTCCCCATTTCAGATATAATCATTAATTTGTTCTTCTTTATTTTCTTGTGAGAGATTTAGGGTGGCGTCCAATGGCAGCGCCAATTTTGACGCAAAACGTCAAATCACTAGACATTGCAGCCAATGATATTCTCCTAGTAATCTACAGAAACACTTTTATTGGCTGAAATGTGCAGAGATTTTACATTTTGCGTTTTGCGCCCAGTTTGACGCTACTATGGGACTCCACCCTCAATTCATAAAAACAAATCGATTTAAAAAGCGAGGTTAAGTGCATGTACAATTTAGCATGTCCGCTATCTTCCTACGTAACTTACAGGGTTTTCTATGGTTTTCAGTGTATATTACGTAGAAAACGTATTATAAGCCAAAAACTCCAGAGTTACGCGGAACTGACCAACCCTGAGTTATACACAAAATCGACATAAAATCGAATTTTGGCCACTTTTTATGGTTCCTGTCCCACTGAACGTCAGCTAGCAAGATGTCTGCACGTCGAGGGCTGAGCATTAATACCAATTGCATGGGGCGATACTTTATTTTTCTAATTCCTTGCAATTCCTTCCATCAAATTCGGACAATTCATAGTATACGCATAGTATATATGGTATAAACTTACTAAATCGATTTTGTTTAGTTAAAAATTTAAAACTGAAATTTCTTTTTGCGAGAAAATTCATGTGATTGCAAAATGATCGCACTTGATTGCACGTGAGATCAGGGTGAATTGAGGTGATTTAGAGTGATTGCACTTGATTTTACGTGATTGCAAGTGAATTTATTACGTACGAGATAATAATTTTTAATATTAAGAACCTGTGAAAAAGCTGTAACTACTATATTGTACCGGAGGTTCAAGCTGCCTTATTAATTTGATTAATTTGTTTAATTTTGTGGGATCGTGAATACTATCTTATTGATTCAAGATGTTTTCTTTTTCGGTTGCCCTGCTACCGTTGAAGCTTAATGATGAAAAGGGTGTTCTTTTGAAAACTGATGCACTGACTTCATGATTCCGTTCATCTTCATTGTTTATAATATTGAAAAAATTGTTGAGTGTTGATGTTTTACGATTCGGTTCCTTATTTCAAGGTAACATTTATATTGAACCCATAAAACAGATTTATTCTATACGAAAGAATTATTTTAGGAATTAATTGATCAAGATTGTTTATAACAATGGGAAATTTTGTTGGATGTCAGTATATTTCGCAGGAGTTTCATTTTTTATTATCTAATAAACATTTCAGCAAGAAAGAGATTTTTCCTATTTGAAAGCGACTATTAAATGCAGTTGTTGATTAGAATTGTTAATAACAATGAAAAATATTGTGAAACGTCCCTTTCTTCCATCAGAATTCTAATTTAGGGATAAAATGAACAATTATGCAAAAAAAATGGATTTTTTCCATCAGAGAGTGACCGTTTAATGCATTTATTAATCAGTATTGTTTATAACAATGGTCAACATTGTTGATTGTCTTTCTGTCAAGGAATTTTCATTTTTGAAGGCAAAACTAAGGATTGCGCGGAAAAAATGCATTTTATATATCCAAAAGCGCTTATTTATTGAATTTGTTTATCAAATTTGTTTATAACAATCAAAAAAATAATACTTAAGTGTTTGATTTTAGTGAAGCAGTGATTTTATTTTATTTCACGGGGAAAAACGTGATAAAAAGAGCTTCCAGGCTTCAATGTACAGCAAAAATCGTTTTTGTTCATAAATTTGTTTATAACAATTGAACGGATTGCAGGAACTTCATTTAAGTTATCAGGATTTGTTAATCGATTGTAAATCTATCAGTTTTTCACATTTTTGAGGTAATATCAACAAATGATACAGAACAGGCAGCTCAAATATGAAAAATTATGGTTTTTTGGCTTTTTTCAACTTGAATAATAAACAAACAGAGCCTTTTTTGCAAAATCGGTCTCCACAGATCTCTTAAGAATTTAATTAGGTTTAATTTAAAAAAAAAGGTGAAACCGGATAAAAATGGTAGGCTCTGGATCATTTTGAACCCCAATTTCCTAACTCGCCGCACTGTGCGGAGGTTCAAGCTGCCTTATTAATTTGATTAATTTGTTTAATTTTGTGGGATCGTGAATACTATCTTATTGATTCAAGATGTTTTCTTTTTCAGTTGCCCTGTTACCGTTGAATCTTAATGATGAAAAGGGTATTCTTTTGAAAACTGATGCACTGACTCTAGTTTTAATTTTAATTTCTCCAAATTAAAAGAAAATGAAATAGAAAACATATGGTAAAATTCCAAAGGAATCAATAAAACAAAAGTGATTTCATATTCGACTTACCCTAAACTTATAGCTACCACTACACTTCATTCGCCAGAGAGAAGGAAGGAGCAGGCAAGGATTAGATATCTCGTTTTTGGGATAGGATATAACTTTTCAGGTTCACACCTTTCCCTGGACCGTCGCACTTCGTAGAGAACTGCACTGGGCCCGATTCGCCGCTTCTATTCTGGGTGCGCTGAACTGATTTGCAGAATCGACACATCCTTCACGGTAGGAAACGATCTCTGCTGGTTTTGAATTTCAATGGCTACACGTCTTTGAGCCGTTATTTCACTTAAATTCGCGTTCTGTCTTCCTTCGACTAAAGAGCCGAAAGCGTTTTACGTCCGTTCGTAGATCTGTCTGGGTGAGTCAATTAAATTTGTCAAATTAGGTCTGATGATGCAGTCATTCGATGCCGTCTCGGTTCATCCGAATTTGATAGAAATGTGGGTCCGCTGGTGCTGTTCGAAGAGTGACGTCCGTTGATATCTAGTCAAAAATAAGGGGTATAATTGGTCAAGAACAAGGTTACCTGCGAGTAAAGCCACTTAATGTGGTGAAACGGTGGAATCTCCAAGGCGGTACTTAAGCTCCTGACCAACTGTCTGTTTAGTGTAGTGAAAACACCGAAACACTTACTTAATACATAAACTGTTTATTAAGTATTGCATAAAACGTCGCGTTCGAAAAAAACAAACGGCCTTGCAAACTTACATTTTATAGCACAAAAGGAACTTGTTTCGATTTGTGAATAAAGTCTCGATGATGCACTAGGGGCGGTTTTGTTGATTTTTTTCTAAAAATCGTAGAACTTTTAATAGGAATGAGCTGGAGGGATACATTTTTTTTGGAATAAATGTCGTTTATTGAATACCACGGGCGTATAGATATTATACTTTATGTTCTATATACTTTTTTCATAGATTTTTGTATGCTTATTCAAAATCCGGCCAGTAAATAAATGTAAAGCCTGATCATTCTGAGAAAAAGGCGATGGAATTTGTATTTGAATTCTTGAAGGAAGGCCTTATTACTTATTACGGATGTAATGCCGAGGAGGGGCATGTAAGTTGGAATGCCGAGAAAGGTGAGAACACAATTGAAAGATTTCAGGTAAAATCAAAGCGCTTTAATGCCATTTACAAATCGAACTACGTCGCTAGCCCGTGGCGGGCGCTGACAAGTGGTGGAAGGTCCGTGTCGGACGTCAGGATGTCTCTGGTAAGGGCCTTCGTAAATGCAGGAGTCCTTCCTCCGGGAAGCGACTGCAAGATTGGCACCAAAGCCGGTAGGTTTGAAGCCTTCAGGGTGAGGGCACTGGCACAAGAGGACTAATCGGGTAGCATTCGCTAACGATAAGGTAAGACTGATGACCGGGTGCGCCGTCGCCCAGGACTCCGGAACCCCTAGAAGGGTTCCGTCTCATCTCGGTTACGGCCCGGCAACTCTTTCGTTCAGGGCCAAACCGAGTCCTATCTTATGGTAACAATTCTGTTACATTCTATCAAAGCAAATTTCATTATTCGAAGTATTTAAAGGTTTCTGGGGTCGCTGATTTCTAATCCGAAGTTAAAATATCAAAATTCAAATTGGAAAATCCAATATGGCGGATCATAATTGTAAAACTTAAACCTATTGCACTAAAAATTGTTATTTGCGGTTTTTTGGGTTGTTAATTTCAAATCCGAACTCAAGATGTCAAAATTTAAAATGACGATCGAAGAATGTAAGATTGGCTCCCACGTTGACAAATGAACGCGTTGTTTCCTGGGGTGGTGGGGTCTCAGGTCGTCCTCCTCGACGCGGTGAAAATTAATCGCTGTTCTATGATCAAGATCACATACGGTCATCTAGTGGCCTTTTTCGAGGTCGCCCTCTACGGTTCTCCTAAACCGGAGGGTGTTCTAGATTGTCCAATCTTGGCTTGTGGACCCAATCTTGACAATCGGATGCTTCTGCTGGATTCTATTTGATGTCGTGTTCCAGGGGGCCACCTTCAATGTCTTGAACATAGTAGTTGGGATTATCGTTTGGCGATGGTAAACAAACCCTTTCCTAGAGGTGCTAAAGCGGTATTGTAACCCTTCTGTTAGTTAGAAAGTTCATGACTTCGGACATATACCAGATTGCCTAATTGATATCGTGGTTTTAGTATCTTGTATGGTTTCTTTCCAAGTTTCTTCTTCTCGAACTCGGCCTGATCTTACCTTCCTTGCACGATTCGGGCGATCAATACCTGGGCGGGTATAATACCTGCATCTGCTTCTGCTGTTCAATTCTATCGACCAGGCTTTTTTCAGTAGACTAATGAGTTCCAGCGCGATTGTAAAGAGGTGAGGTATGTACTCCGGGATCCAGCCACAGATGTAGAGAAATTTCTGCAGTTTTACTTATATCTTGGAGGGTCTACTAGAAGAACAGTATTCGCATGTTCAGCTTGGGATTCATTAGTATCAGAAGTTACCACTTTAACAAGAAATTCGATAGTAATTTTCCCGAATTTGTTCTTCCCCAAGGGATATTGGAGGTTATACAGACTATGATGACCTTTAACATTGACAGCTGAAATGCTCTTGGCGCATTTTTCAAACCAAAAGACATGAATCTAAACTGATAAGTGGCGGCTTGGTGTAAAGTATAAGCAGTGTATTTCTTCGTAGCCGAGTACCGCACTTCGAGTACCGTGTCCTGTACTCTTATGTGTGGCCCTCCTGGAAGTAAAAAGATTCAAAAAGATAAAAAAAACGTATGAATAGAAAAAGATAGAGATATTCGATCCTTCCCAAATGCACACTTTGCATCCCACAAACGCTATCTTTTTCTTTCCGAGCCCTATCCGTCGTGTCTACTTAGACCTATCTCTTTGTCCATTGCAGTCACAACTGTGTATCTTTTTCTATCCCTGACAAAATAGTATTAAACCAACGAAATTCCCTAACTTATACGACTTACTTGTCGAATTCAGCAAGGGCATCTGCCGAACCTCCAGTTATAGACGGTGCAAGTGATTTCAATTGTGTCTGACTTTTACGGTCAGTCGTCTACCGGGAACCTGCCGGTACTAATTCAGGGACGTACTTCAAGTAGCGATGGAAAAAGATAGAGATGGATAAGCAGAGGATTCATTTAGATAGAAAAATTGGGATTCAAGAAGATAGGGCTATCTTATATTTCAGAAAGGATAGAAATTGATTCTTTTGGATAGGAAGATAAAGATTGAACAAGATAAACCAAATCTTGTATTGCATAATGGATAGAAAAGGACAAAGGTGAATAAGCTGTGGATACATTTGGATAGAAAAACTGGGATTCAAGAAGATAGGGCTATTTTATATTTTAGAAAAGATAGAAAAGGATTCAATTAGATAGGAAGATAGGGATTAAAAAAGATAGACGAAATTCGCGATTGCCTAATGGATCGAAAAGGATGGAGGTGGATAAGCGGAGGATTCGCTTGGATAGAATGACTAGGATTGAGAAGGATAGGGCTGACTTATATTTAAAAAAAGATAGAGAAAGCTTCAATTAGATAAGAACATAGGGATTGAAAATATAGACAAAATTTTTTATTGACTAATGGATAGAAAAGGATATATGTGGATAAGCGGAGGATTCATGTCGATAGAAAAATTGGGGTTCAGAAGGATAGGGCTGACTTATATTTGAAAAAGAATAGAAAAATATTTAATTAGATAGGGATATAGGGATTAAAAAAGATAGACAAGATTTCGGATTGCATAACAGACAGAAAAGGATAGAAACGGATAGAAAAGGATAGATGTGTTACGAACGAGAGAGAGTGACCTGTTTATCCGTCGTCGGAGGTGCAAACCGACAATTTGAGAAAATTGGTTTTATTTTTTTATAGTGGGGAATCGTTTTGACCCAACTCCCGGAATGGGAGCTCTTGCCCTTGTAGTGCTGAAATTTTGTAGGGTCTTTAAATAAATGTAGAATGCCCTTTTCACTCAACAAGTAACAAGTTTTTATTTAGTGAAATCCCTAAGGATTTCACTCCAAAGGATCGAAAGTTCTACAAAATTTAAAACTACCGCAACATCCCTTAAGTAGCTAAGAAGATATGGCGGGCAAGTAGAGTAATCCCGAATTTTATTTAATAAAATCTTACAATCGCTATGACAATTCCCGAATTGTCGTCCCACGACATTATGTGAATTTACATCCCCGGAAAAGGAGAAAGACACGAGTAACGACCGGAAACAAGGCAATTGCTTGCCACGATAATGTTTTATTTTCTAATAAAATTTCACCTGTCAAGAATTACAACAACATCTGACCTTATTCTCGGTGCTTGGAGTGCAGTGCGTCCTCGGTATAGATCCAGTCGAAAAATTCGCTGCCACCTTCACTTCCACTCACGCGACACGATCGCGATCCGTCGTAACCCAAACACACGGTTCGAGAAACCGTGGTTTTCTAGTTCTTTCTTTTCACCCACAAACACACGCTTTTCCTGGTTGACGGTTAACTTCAACCAGCGAAATTTACAGATTGGCATTCAAAAGAATAGAGTTGATTGTAGGTTGAAAGAAAGGTTCCATTTCAATCTTAGAGATAGAAAATGATTCAAAAGGATAAATACTCTATTCATTCACTTCCAGCAGGGGGAAGCACTTGGTATGTCAATATTACAGCCATAAAAACGGGTTTCCACTTCTCTGAATCCATGCTCAGGCGTAATTTCGCGTAAGTTCAGGAGTACTTGGTATCTGAAGATTTCCTTTTGGAGTGGGGGGCGGGAGGATTTCAGATATGTAAAAACGCGAAATAGGTATACATTTAGTAAAAATATAATTTAATCTGCAGCCATAAAAATGGTCGTTTGTATGGCCGTTATCACGACCGTTATATAACGCGCCGGCAATTACGGTCTCAAAAATGACCGTTTTTAGGGCTATAATTACGACCCTTAAGGCTTACATTACCTCACTTTCTTACAAAACCACCTACATATTTTATATTATCGTATCCTTACTATTTACAAATATTCACAACTATTTACATTAATTCTTATATCTAAATCTGTACTTCTATATTAAAGATAGCACAATTTTACTGTCGAACGAGAGAGCGAGCGATAGAAAGCGAGACAGTAAGCGAGAGAAAGTTTGAAATTGTTTTAAACAGAGGTAGAAACGCATTTGAAACGATACTTTTATCTTAGGAATAGGTAATTTGAATGAATTTCGTATGGAAATCCGGGGGAAATCAGCACGAAAAAAGATTTCAAAAACAACACGCCAGTTCTCGTGAATTTCAACATAAAATTCGCTGCAATTATTTTTACTTGGTTTTATATGATTCGGAAGAGTGCGATAAAGAATAGGCTGAAAATGTCTTTTATTGCGTACTTATAATTTTTTGAAATAAATAATTCTTCTTTGATATAAAATATATTAAAAATATTTTATATTTCATAACAAAAAAGAATTTTACAAGTTTTTGCCTATCACTCATACATGGAAGTGCCGAGCACTTCAACAGCCACGAGTCCGACTTGCCAATAACCACAGCCTTCTCGTATTTATCATTCTAATAATACTTAAAATTGTACAGTAATTAAATACTAAGTTAATGATAGTGAAATTATATTTTTGAGTCTCTATTTTATTCGACAAAACCTATTTTGTAATTTTTAATCCTGTTAAATATAGTTTCTGAAGCCTTCTGAAATCTGAAACCCGCCTTAAAGTTCTGACGACCCCCACACTTACCTTAATAGTTCTTTAGCTATTTTAGAAACGCTTGATTCTTTCAGGTCAATTGCAAAGGACAACAAAGGCTTCAAGTTATTAACAAGAATGGGTTGGTCAGAAGGAAAATCTCTTGGAAAGGATGGCGAGGGTAGGACAGAACCTGTAAGTTCTTCATTATTATTCCTTATTTTATTATGAATTTTGTTAAGTATTAAATGCAAACGTATAATAAGTATTACAATAAATAATAAAATATTATACAATAGTAATACAATACAATTGATGTTTAAGCACGTTTGAACGTGTCTAGGAAGTCTTCTCTAGAATCTTGGAGATAAATGGCAGGATAGTTATTGCATAGAACTATTCATTATATCTCTAAAAGAGCCAGTAAACACGGGGAAATTTAGAGTAGAACAGCTTTACTATTAATACCCGCAAAGCCTGTTGCCGTAGGCGTGATCGATTTTACCGCCTTATAGAATTGACTTGTGTCATACTTGTGCATATTTATACAAAGTCAGACGTAGCTGCTGTTGGGAAGGTGTCCAGAAAATAGTTGTTTGCATCTGTATTCCATGTGGATTTAGTGGAAGCTCGGTCAAGGCTGGCGCCATCTGGCACCGTTTCGGAGAAGATTTTAGTCACGTGTTCTAAAAAATAGTGTGTGATACACGCAAAAGTGTGTTATTATTTTTTGACGATCGTGCCTATCATTGGTTGTAACGCATTAAACGATCATTTTCATTGAGTTTTTATAGTTTGAGAAGTCTTTAAAGTTTAAAAAAAAATTATATATAATTTGTTTATTTCAAGGATTGCACCTTTCGTTTTTTTGTATCGATAAAAAATTCTAAAATACAGTCTTACGGGGAATTGATTCTACTTCAAGGTAAAAACCTCAAACCTTCGAAAAATACATTTTTAACTCATATATGTGTGACGGCAAGAAAGGTATGAAGTATAAATATATATGTGTAATTAAAACTCTTTTATTATAACTTTGAAAATATGGTCGTAGAGTAGACTTTCAATTACAACATTTCAAGTATTAATGCCCACCTAGGCATCGATGATCCGATTCCAAGCGTCATTCATTATTATTAAGTGGGGCTTGTGAGGTGCAAGCAATGCACATTCTACATTAAAACTAATTTTGTGGGGATTATAGGGTGATAGCGTTAGACCCAACATTTTAGATACGTTTTACCCCTGGAAAATAAATTCTTACATTTTGAAATACTACTTCAGGTTTGCTCGCATTATCTAGTTTTAATATTGGTGGTGTTTTGGCAAACATACTTCACAACTAGTTTTGGGATTATATTTTCTATCCAACTTTCTACTCATAACAGATTGATAGGTATACCGTTTTTTGAATGTTTTATTATTAAATATTAAATTTTGTGTTAACAAAATATGTCAAGAAAGACATTCTGTTTATTTGGAACAGGGATTAGTTGAAAAATGTTCGGATTAGAGAAGGAAAATTTGTAATTTAATGCAGCAATCTTTTTAATACAATTGCTATTCCTAATTTTGCTTCTTTACTCTATGGACAATTCTTTTAGGCGGGTGCGCGTGTAAGGTAATGTTCTCCTATTACGAGAACAAAATAATCGTAATTGTTTGCACTTTCAATAATTGGAAATGTACCCTTCCATTCTTTGCTTAGTTTATTGTGTTTGGAATCGTTGTGGATTAAAACAAGATCACCTGGTTCAAAGGTGTGTTGTAGAATAACCATTATAGCATTCTGTTTGTTTTTGTATTTTTATTTTTCTGTTTTCTCTTTTGATGGGCGTAAACATTTTCCGTTTCGTGTTTTCCCTAAAGAGACTTATTCTTCGCATCGTACTTTGATGATGGAGTCGTTGCTAGCATAAAGAGTAAATTATCATTCTAGGTTATGTTACGTCGTAACTAGCTAATTAAACCCCTATACTCTTCCCTAAATTCCTCGTTTTGCAAGAAATCCCTAGACTTTTATTAAGTAGAGTTTCAGTGCGGGAGAAGGAAAAGCAATGATAGTGATTTATTTAGACTTTACAATAAAAGTGATCTTCTTTGAAAATTAACCATTGAGAGCTGCAGTTCAAGAAATTTCACAGATTGGCTCCATCTTCAATAATACAAGAGAAGTGAGTTTTGTAATTGATCAAGTATGCTCTTGATGATAAAATTGATCATTGAGTACTTACGTTTTAAAAATAATGAATCAACTTGATAATGGTATAAAGCAGAAGCCTTCAGCGGTAGATCTGACGATTCGTAAGTCTCCTTAAATAATCGAGGCAATTAGGTTGAGTAATGCGTGGCTTCCTAGAATCGTCCTTCGTATTAGGTCTACAAATTAATTCTCGGCCCCCAACTTCTACTGATTATAAATGCAATTTGAATTTCCATAACTCTCCCGCGACAATGGCATTCTTTAGCGTCATCTTTCAGCTTTAAATCGAGTTATCAAACTGCATCCTACTACGTACACAACCCAAAATATGAGTGTAGATGCGATGTTGTCCGAAAAGGAACATTTGAGGCACTGCCTTTTTTTTGACCTTCAAGATGATGGGAGCGCCCTGGACAACCAAAAAAAAAATGTTTGATTTTCAATTCGACGTAAATTTTATTCCGAATCCTTACTATTAGCTGAATCGAGTTGAAACTTATAATTTCTCTTCATAATTAGCCATAGAATACGAATAAAATATTGCTATTCATATATCACTCCCATAATTATGTTTTACAGAGTGCCAAAAAAATCCCGTAAGTGAAAAAATGGGCTTTGCTAGTTGACATAAATTGTTTAAACAATTCATTATTGTTTTTAGCACTTTTCTCTTAGTGTAGAGTTAGAAAGTCGTATTTGAAACTTTCTGTCCACTTTTCACTTGAAGTGAGTTTATATTTATTTTGATTCAGAAAAAGTAATTTTTTTAACAAATTAATATTGCTTATAGCTTTCTTCTTCTATATTAATTCTAGAAGCGGTTTTTTCTGAAATTTTGGTCTTTTTGTCTAATTTTGAATTAGAGTGAAGGCATAATTAATTCAAGTTAAAAAAATAATTGTTTAAACAATTCACTATCATTGTTAGTAATATTCTTTTTGTCTAATGACAGAATGTTGCGGTTTTTTCTAAATTTTTAAACTATTTGTCTATTCTTCACTTGGAGTGACCTAATTATTAATTAAATAGAGCAAAAATAAATGTTAAAACAAATTATTGTTCTTCATAAGTATCTTCTTCTATATTAATGCCAGATAGTTGCGGTTTTTTTCAAATTTTTATCTTTTTGTCCACTTTTCACTTCGTGAGGTAATAGTTAATGCAAGTTAACAAACATGCTTATTCAAACAATGTATTATTGTTTATATCTATCTTTTCTTACAGTCATCATTTTTTAAATAGTACTCCTAATTATTCATTTGTTGTTTTCATCTTTTGTGTAAGATAGCTTTTTTTTGAGACGATAGTTATAAGCAATAATAAATTGCTTAAATAGGCCTGTTTGTTAACTTGCATTAATTATTACCTTACTAAGTGAAAAGTGGACAAAAAGTTGAAATTTTTAGAAAAACACCACAACTATCTGGCAATAATATTGATGAAGACAGATATGAACAACAATAATTTGTTTGAACAATTATTGCTGCTGAATTAAATTAACTATTAAGTCACTCTAACTGAAAAATAGACAAATAGTTAAAAATTTTATATAAAAACCACAAATTTATATCATTATGTGAAAAAAATATATTTGACATTAATGATCAATTGTTTAAACAATTATTTGTGCAGAATTATAAGTTCCCGCTCTTTGTCAAAAGATGGCTCCAGCACTAAGTGCGGGTCGAATTGGACATGTCCAAAACGCTTAAATTCAAGCTTAGACATACGGTAAACAAACCGTTGTGACACATTAGTGACCGTTGTTTTGGCGTCATACTTTTGGTTGTGTGAAGATGTCTGATTTTGTGCCAAATAATCGTAATTTGCGGGAAGTGTTGATTTTCTTGCTTTATTCGAAGAAAACGACAGCTGAAGCGCATCGAGAGCTGCAAAAAGTTTACGGAGTTGCTGCTCTAAAGTGAAACAACGTTCCGTGATTGCTTCCGTCGGTTCAAAGACGGTGATTTCGATGTTGACGACCGTCCGCGTGAAGGAAGGCCAAAAACCTTAGAAGCCGCTAAAATAGGCGCATTGCTCGATGAAGATCCGTGCCAAACGCAAGAAGAGCTTGCTTCAGCATTAGGAGTTACCCGCCAAGCCATTTCCAAGCGATTGCATGTGTTGGGAATGATTCAAAAACAAGGAACTTGGGTTCCCTATGGTTAGAAGCCAGGGGGCGTTGAACGTCGTTTTTTCGCCTGTGAACAACTGCTGCATCAGCAAAAAAGGAAGGGGTTTTTTCATCGTATCGTGACGGGTGATGAAAAATGGATTCATTACAGCAACCCAAGGAGAAAACAGTCATGGGGACTGCCCTGCCATGCTTCTACGTCGTCGGGTTGGCCGAATATGCACGCTGCGAAGGTTATGCTGTGCATTTGGTGGAATCAGGTCGGTGTTGTTTATTATGAGCTGTTAAAACCGAACGAAACCATCACTGGGGAACGTTATCGACTTCAATTGATGCCATTCAGCCGAGCACTGCGCGAAAAACGGCCACAATACGAGCAGAGGCACGAAAAAGTGATTCTACAGCATGACAATACTCGGCCTCGCGTTGCCAAACCCGTTAAAACCTACCTGGAAACGCTCAAATGGGAAGTGCTACCCCACCCGCCGTATTCCCCAGATATTGCGCCGTCCGATTATTACCTGTTCCTCTCGATGGCACATGGTCTAGTTTGCTCAGCAGTTCCGCTCATATGAAGACATCCAAAACTGGCATGATTCGTGGATAGCTTCAAAAGATGAACACTTTTATCGTAACGGTATTCGAGCTATACCAGAAAGATGGGAAAAAATTGTAGCTAACGATGGGCAATACTTCAAATAATAATTTGTAATTATTGTTTTACACTAAATTTGCATTTGTTATGAAGAAAACAGCGGGAACTTAGTTGCGTACCAATAAACAAAGTTTATTTGACTCCAAGTGAAAAGTGGACAAAAAGTTGCAAATTTGCGATAAAACCGCCATTTCTAGCATCATTCAAAGACAATATTATTAATAATGATAGTATATTTTTCAAACAATTATTTTTGTTAATATTAATTAAGTATTACCTCGCTATGATTGAAAATTGGACAAAAAGCGAACATTTTTTTGAAAAAACCTCGACCATTTGATATAACTTTATAATTAGTATAGCTTGACTCATTTTGATTTAAAGTTTCGGTAATGTTCGTAATTTCTCGTAGCCTATTGGAATCCCTTCCTTTATCTGAACTGTCTTGTCTGCGGGTCGTCAGATAGATTTTGTAGTGCTCATGATCACACTTGCCGATCTGAGAACTCGTGATTTCTCGGTTCTTGTGTAAATCAAATCTAGTGGATCATGACAATAATCAAGAGTGAAAAGGATTGATCAAATATGTATTGTGAGGACGCTGTTTTACAATAAAATGTATATTATGTGATTGAATTCATTAACAGTGCATCAATATCAACATTCCTTTCTGAGTTTGAGTGCATTTCAGTGATAGCTATTTCATTTGCGGTTACAATCCAGATTAAAAATTAACTTTTTAAATAATAAACAAGCACGCATTAGTTAAAATAATGCAAGCAAATTACTTAATAGACACGTTTGCAGAAATAAAAGCCAGACGACTAAGCTTTGTACAAAAATATTTGTAAACATTTAAACGTTTGTGCAATAAAAGTTTCATAACAAAACTATGACTTACGTTATTTACTTTTGATTTTTATTTATAAATAATTGAATCTCGAAGGTGGAACGACAAGGGCGGCAGAGCAGTTCTGCGCCCGGGTAGCGCAAGGGTAAGAACAGCCCTGGAGATTGAGAATTTATCATGATAAAGGATCTTCAACAACATCTAGATTCTTTTCTATTGTCTGAAGTATGTCATTTAAACTCAAACTATTTATTTTATCATTTATTATATTACTTCGACAAATAACATCGCTCAATTATTTGAACAACATCTTTCTAAAAAAAACTATTATACTGTTTTGTCATAATAGTATTTTTATCTGTAGTAAAATTTGTAAGTTCGTTCATTTCATTTATCAGTATCTAAACTAATTATAATTGATATTTTTGTTATGCAACTTCATATTTCTCAATGAAATTAAGAACAATTAACCAAATTCTTTCACTGATGTAAAAATTTTATTAATTTGCGCAAAAAGATTTGAATTTAAAGACAAATTTCAAGAAGGTTAAAATAAATTTAAGAAACTCTCTACCAACTAATGTATACACTAACATTTGTTAGAAAAACACATATATAGTGCTTTTATATAAGGTTTCGAGGTGACTTGGGGTTGTTAGAAAAAGTTTGAAGAACGTTAGTATGGAATTGCGAGGCTGTTGAGTCGTATCGCGAACCGAGATTGTGGGCAAAAGAGCTGAAAGTTTAGGCCAAGTGGTAGTAAAGTTTTATTATACAAATTGTACTAGTTCTATTAATTAAAATCTTATATAATTATTATAAAGTGTGGACTTTTATTTTGTCAATCTAGGCTTTAACTCGAGATCGTATTCGTAAGTTGGTTTGAACTCTAACATTTTCAGAAGTAGGATAGTGGCCCATTTCCACTAAATAAGATTTATATAGTGATGCGAATCCTCGAAAATCGGAAAAATCGGGGAAATTTGGACAAATTCCGGTAACCAAGCTAAATAAAAAAAAAAAAAGAAGAACGCGATGCCTGACGCCATGATAAAAAAAAGGTTCTCGATTGGCTTGGTTGGTCAAATCAAAAGTACACGGAAGGTCAAGATAATAGGCGATCAAGACGATTCAATCCTTTACAGAATCAACAGCCAGTGAATAATTATATTCAACCTGAAGATCAAAGAAGTCCAATTTCAAATGCCGCAAATCAAATTTCGCAACATGGAAATGAGTCTCAGGGTGAATTTCAGCAAAATATGTCGCAAGTCCTAGCAGCTATGACTAGACTTTTGGATCAAAACGCAGCATTACTGCAAAATGTGTCACAGAAGAACCAACCAGAGACTTTTCATTATAATGTTCTTCCGGACTTATCACATAATATTACGGACTTCACTGGACTGGAAGGATCTTCAGAAGCAAGAGCGTGGTTGAAGCAGTTAGAATGCACTGCTACCTTACATCGTTAGACTGAAGCTGTACCTTTCGAAACAGCAAGAGCGCATCTAAAGAAAGCAGCAAGAAATTGGTATCTGAGTCGAATTGATACTATTCAAAATTGGACTCAATTCACTCTGCAATTTAAAGCCATTCTTACAGTGGAAAGATCTTTAACTGAAAAATGGAAGGCAATGGAACAACGATGTAAGCGACAGGCCACAGCAGAAAGTTCCTAGTTTCTCCTATATCCACAGGATGACGCGGGTCTGCATCTCAGTAACCTGTGAATTTCCAGTGATTAATTCCAATCTGAATAAATTCATTTTCGTTTCTCCATAAAATTATTTGACCAGTAATCGACAAAAATTTAACATCAGAAAAATAATTAATTATTTACCCTGGTCAACACAATAACATGAATACTTTAAGTTATATACAAGATTCGGTGAATTTATTGAGATTAGAATTAATCACTAGAAATTCAGAGGTTACTGGGATGCAGATCCGCGTCATCCTGTAAATATACGAGAAGCTTGAAACTTTCAGATGTGGCCTCGGTGGCGTGATTGGTTAACGCTCCACTCGTGAATAGTGGCGTTCCAGTTTCAAATCCGGGCCGCGGCAGATTTTTTCTCATTTCTCCAGAAAATTATTCGATCAGTAATCGACAAAAATTTAACATCAGAAATTAATTAATTAATTACCCTGGTCGACACAATAACATCAATACTTTAAGTTATATACAAGATTTGGTGAATTTATTCCGATTAGAATTAATCACTAGAAATTCAGAGGTTACTGGGATGCAGATCCGCGTCATCCTGTAAATATACGAGAAGCTTGAAACTTTCAGATGTGGCCTCGGTGGCGTGATTGGTTAACGCTCCACTCGTGAATAGTG
>CAKNWW010330822.1:0-11110 GCA_932074435.1 Andricus kollari
TTATATCCTTTCCAATAAAAATTCTTTTCCAATCATAAGTAGAGAGATGCTCAAGAAATTCGGCTTCATTTATATTTGTGAGATTGCGTATAGGCAGAGGAGATATACTAGAGGAGGGATCAAAGGAGAACTGATATTAAATGCTGATAAGGTCGTGGTTTGATAGGAATGAGATCGAGTTTTGAGTGGAAGAAATTACCTTGTCTAGATCATCAACAATAATCAAGTCAATCCATGTACTAGAATGATCGGTGTGGTGCGTGGTACTATGGGGAACTATAGATAATCCGGCGGAGAACACTACTGATTTTAAGTAGTAACTTAAATTTTTGGTGGCATTAAGGTTTGTTTTTAAGTCACCAATATGTCCAATGTTATTATAATTAGGTATAAGGTCAAAAATGTCAGTCTCAAGTTCCCTACAGTAGGAAGCATTGGGAGGTTTGTAAATCACACCCACCAACATGCTGTCATTAGAAGAAGGTACCTTGATAAAAAGGTATTCAGCAATAGGATAATTGGCAGGAGGACTCTTTCCCACCTTTTCACCCCTTAAGCTGTCATAAATGTAGAGACAGGCGTGTTAGGCGTAAGCCAGGTCTCAGACACGGCTATGATATGATAGGAACAGGACATAAAATTATGTTTAAATTCGTGGTAATGGGCAGGTAAAGATTGAGCGTTAACGTGACAAATCTTTAAGGTTTACATTTTGATAGTGATAAGTAAAGATCAAGTATAGTTAAATATAGAAGTGTCTGAAATAAATTAACCAACAAAATCCAGTTCACATGATTACAATTGGAAACAGGGAATAAGTCACATAAAAAGGTAACAATTAAAAAAGCAATAAGCATTATAATGTTAACATGATAGAAATTTAAGATATCCATTGAAAATGTAAGATGGTTAGTTTTAAGTTGGAAGTTACCTGAGAAAAAGGTAGCACATAGGGAAAGATAATAGAAATAGAAATAACATGACCAGTAACCAACAGAGCCCAAATTAGGTAATTACAAATAGGGTAAAGTATAGTCCAATAGTTTCTGAAGTGATAGTGTAGATATAAATCTAGAAGAATTGTCAATGGTACTGAAGCAATATAGTCATAATTACTTTGACTTAACATATGTTTTAGAACATAATAAATGAAAATATCACAGTTATAATAACTGAAAAACCTTTGAGTTATTAAATACAAATTTACAATTGAAAAAATTATTATGTAAGCTTGATGAGTTAAAAATCGGTCTAATTGACTAGTTATATTATATTTACCGACATATATACTTAGGATCACACTAGGAAGCAGTCGTTACTATCTAAGTCCCTCGATGGTCTGCAGATTAGCCAGGTGAATTCGCGGAGATCCATTCTCTCTGCGACAAAAAATGTTTCCGCCTCCAATCCACAGATATTTGATTAATTTGTCTCTTCTGAGACCCAGGGCAACGGCGTAGATTTTTCTGTTTAGAGCTGACAGGGCCTCACGTAGATAAACAGAATATTTCTCTTTGCTCGACCATCCCAGGTTTTCAGCAGAAAAATCTCTGAAAACCTTACGTCTCTCAACGAATTTATCTCGCAATTGTTGACTGCCGAGTTTCGCGACAATGATCGGGGGGTTAGCGGTTTTTGTCAGTGCAGGAGCCTTTATTATTCTATAAATTTTGACCACATCTTCCTTCGCAAAGGGAACATCAAGAGCCCTAGCTATCGAGACCATGGTCGTCAAAAGGTCTTCACTGGGTTTCATAGGGAAATTGTGAATTTCCAAAGTAGTTTGAAGGGCCGCCTGCTCGCTTAAGTTCAGCGCATGCTAAAGTGTAGCCACTTGTAATTTTAAATCATTGTCATCCTTTTTAATTTTAGTAATGTCTTCTTTTCCCGTTTCTGAGCCAGCTTCGAGTACATAAATTCGATTCGAGTTGTCAGCAATGTTCGCTTTGATCGTTTCAATGGAGGTCAGGAGATTGTCATTAACAGCTTGCTGCTTATTTTCAAATTCTGTGATCCTTGAGAGAATCTCCTGAGACTGCGCAAGCGCATCCTTCTGTCCTTCCAAGACAGCATTTCTGATCATATCAGCGAAATCAGGCTGGGTGGTGGTAACCGTTGCGGCTGAGGGGGCAGGAACGTGAGGGGAAGACGTAACGTCGGCGTTGCGAATATTAATTGCAGGTTTCCCAGACGAACTACCATCGACTGCCGTAGAGATGTCCCTGATGGTTTGCCCTTTGCATTTTATGCAGAAGAAATCAGCCTGACCCTTTTTGAGCTTATCAAAGTTTTTTGTTGAGATGGTAAAATTCGCACGGGCCAGGTGAGTTAACACACCACACTTTACACATACAAGCACCTCAGGTCCTCCTCTGGAAATAACTTCCTTGCACTCTGGATACGCACCCATTGCTCTAAAAGATCACTCACAGATATTGAATAGTACGAAAACAGCAAAAAATCAGAAATTTCGAAAAACCAACTTGCTCGGACGCGCCAGGAACACACAGAGACACAACTTGCAAATTTTTATTAAAAAAAGAGCAAGAAAAACACACGAAATTTCAAAACTCCGGAGAGCAGCAAATCGACACGTCCACTCAGACCACCGTTACCAATACGTTTTTTCGACATATGTAGGAGATAAAAGCAGAAGGATAGGTCTTTTTTCTTCTTCATTGGTTTATACTTGGTGTGAAACAGAAGTTTCTTAGAAATTTTAACCTATCATCATGAATTTCGCGAAAATTGACAGATTGTGGGGATCAGACATTAATGTGAATGACAGTCCTGTTAAAAAGATCAAATCTTTCTACGCGTTACATGGAAATGTTATACATAAAGAGAATAGGCAATAATGCAATCAATTGGAAAAGAGACGTTTCGAGATATAACAAAGCCTTTGATAGTTTTATCGAATTTTTATAGGAAAGATTTGAAATTATTGTATTTCAATGTTCTCTTCATTGGCAATTAAAAGAAGTATTAAATTTTGTAAATTGTTGTCCTTAAATCCAGTAAAAGATATAATTTATTCTTTATAAACATTATTTTCAATTACATTGAACAAAATTGAAAATTTTATTTTTCGGAATTTATCTACAAATTTTAAAACAAGGCTTTCGGGTTCAAGTACAAAACGCATACTGAAATTGGACAAGTGTCTACAACCTAAATTTGAAAAAAAACAGAGACCACAAATTCATAGAAAAGAGATCGTAAAAGTGCGTCTTAAAGAAATACCTTAAGGACTGTATTTAAAATATTTTTACAATTTTACAAAAAAAAATCCTCAACAATTTAGTATCTATCATTTCAGTAATATCGTTTGCAAACATTGAATACATTTATTTTAAATCAGTGTCTGCAGAAACATTAAAGATTATATTTATGAATGATAAAGTAAAACTACTAAATAATTTAAATGTAATATGATTATATTTTTGCATAAGCATGATACGCATTCTATGAATGTTATTAAATTATTCAAAGAATGTTCCTTAGACTACCATTATTTTATTTTTATTTTTTTTTGTAGAGGAGGTGAGAATGCGTTTACACACTAAGTGTGGGACTCAACCTAAAAAACGGTAATACCCACTAAACTCACCTCCTCTTCCTGTGAACTCATGTCCTCGGAATCGCTTTCGCATTAATTCAAGAACATAGGGGTAAGGCTACTAAGCCGTGCTTCGGCTTCGATTTTTAAGCGCCAGCTTGGGCTTCACCAGGCCCAGCCATGATGTACGCATCGTCCTCAGTAGTGCGACAATGTCGCACAACGGGCCCGTCGGCCTTCGACATCATGGCTGTGCTTGGCTAGTTTCTCTTCTCATCTGAGTGGCTTCCTCAACGGGGCTGCCTCCCTATATGATGTGCATCTTATAGTGCCCGGAAGGTGGTCAGTTCAGGTAACACTGAGGATTGTCCACGCACTCCGCACCTTTGTGCTCTTCTTTGACGCACCTCCAGCATAACTTGGTCCTATCTGGACTCTTGCATCCTGCTGCTATATGGCCGAAGCCTAAGCAGCGGTTGCAGTCACCCTTCAAGTTCGTGTTGGGGCGTTCAAACCCACAATGATCAAACCGCCCAGTTGGCCTCTCGTATCAATATATACTATTTTCAATTCGATGAATAATTAGGTGTCTGGAAAAAATATTGCCCAAAAAATAACTTATTTGGCTTAATAATTTTCACATTTACTGCAAAAAAATATTTCTTTGTCTCAAAACAATATATCCAAAGAAATTATTTCCTTAAGTCGAGGCATGACCTTTTTGCCTCAAAACAATATTTACTCGACGGAAGCAAACAAATCATTGTATTCAAAGCTGTTTTTTCTTTGAAACAAGGATTTTTTTACTTCCGTCGAGTAAATATTTTTTTGAGGCAAAAAAGTCATGCATCGACTTAAGGAAATGGTATATTTGGTGAAATTTCGACGCTCCATGCGATCCTCACGAAGACCATTTCGCTGGCCCCACCACCCACGCAAAATCAACTTTTTTTGTTCTAATGTTTAGTGACGAATTTGCTCAAATTTGTTCAACCAAAATTATAATATGTGCAACATCGCAAGTACCTGATAACTCAAAAAACACTGGCGGGTCAGCGAAACGTTTCGCTGGCCCCGACATTATCCAAAATGAACTTTATATGAGAGTATTATTTTCGTCTTAATTTGTTCAAATTTTTGTAACCAACCTCAACCCCTAAAATCTACCCCTGCGAAGTAAGCATCATAACGGGCCAGCGAAATATTTCGCCAGGCCCGACAATGTCGAAAATGAACTTTACAAGGGCCTAATATTTTCGCCTTAATTTGTTCAAATTTATACAACCAACTTCAACGCTTAAATACTACCCCATGTGAGGCAAACATCATGGCAGGGCCAGCGAAATATTTTACCAGCCCCGACATTGTCCAAAATCGGTTATATATGGCCGCATTACTTTCGCCTTAATTTGTTCAAATTTCTATAACCAACCCCAACACCTAAAAACTACCCCCTACGCGGCAAACACCATGGCGGGGCCAGCGAAATATTTTGGCAGCTTGGATAATATCCAAAATTAACTTTCTTTGGGCCTAATATTTTCGCATTAATTTGTTCAAATTGTTGAAATCCACTCCAACTCCTAAAAACTATCCCCTGTGAGGCATACATCATGGTGGGTCCAGCGAAATATTTTGCCAGCCCCGGCAATGTCCAAAATCAACTTTATATGAGCGTATTATTTTCGTCTTAATTTGTTCAAATTTGTACAGCCGAATTCAACCCCTCAGAACTAACCCCTGTAAGGCAAACATCATGGTGGTGTCAGCGAAACGTTTCGCTGGCCCCGAAATTATCCAAAATCAACTTTATATGACCGTATTATTTTCGTCTTAATTTGTTCAAATATGTAGAACCAACGTCAACCCTTAAAAACTACCCCCTATGCGACAAACATCATGGCGGGGCCAGCGAAACATTTCGCTGGCCCCGACATTATACAAAAGCAACTTTATATGAGCGTATTATTTTCGTTTTAATTTGTTCAAATTTCTACAACTAACTTCAACCGCTAAAAACTACCCCCTGTAAGGCTATAATCATGGGTTACTGAACATTATTGTTGGCTTTAAAACTTAGCCTGGAGTTTTGTGAAGGAAACCTGAATGATTATTTTCAATTAAAAAACTTCGAGACCTTTGGAATGATTTCGTAAAAACAACTAGGGGTGGACTACAAGCGTTGAGAATATCATTGTTGGATTCAAAACTTAACTTGGAGTTTTTCGAAGGTGACCTGAGTAATCATGTTCACTTCAAAACTTTTCTGGCTGTTTTACTTGCAGACCTTTGCAATGTTTCCGTTGAAAGAATTAGGGGTGCATTCCAAGGGTTGTTGAATATTAGTGTTGGATTTAAAACTTAACCTGGACTTTTTCATGATGACCTGAGTGACTATTTCCACATTAAAAATTTGCTGGCTTTTTCACTTGCAGACCTTTGGAAAGTTTTCGTTAAAACAACTAGGGTTGGATTCCGAGGGTTGTTAACCTGGAGTTTTGTGAAAGTGACCTGAGTGATTGTTTTTACGTAAAATATTTTCTAGCATTTTTACTTGCAGACTTTCGGAATATTTTCATTAAAACATGTAGGTGTGTGATCTGATTAGTTATTTCCACGTAAAAACTTTGATGGATTTTTTACTTGTAGACATTTCGAAAGTTCTCGTTACAACAAATAGGAGTAAATGCTAAGGTGGTTGCATATCATTGTTGTATTTAAAACTTAACCTGGAGTTTTTTCAAGGTTAGCTGAGTGACTATTTTCAGTCAAAAAATTTGCTGGCTCTTTATTTACTTGCAGACCTTTGGAAGGTTTTCATTCAAAATGCTAGGGGTGGAATTCTAAGGGTTGTTGAATATTATTGCTGGACTTCGAACTTAGCCTGGAGTTTTGTGAAGGTGATCTGATTGATTATTTTTGCTTCACAAATTTTCTGTTTTCTTTACTTTCAGAATTTTGCAATGTTGTCGCTAAAACAACTAGAGGTGGATTCCAAGGTTGGTTGAATATTATTGTTGGATTTAAAGCTCAGCCTGGAGTTTTGTAATGGATTTATGATTAATTATCTTAAGATAGAAACTTCTTTTGCTTTTTTACAGGCGGACCTTCAGAATTTTTTCATTAAAACACCTAGGGGTTGATTCTAAGGATTGCTGAATATTATCCTTGGGTTCAAAAGTTAACCTGGAGTTTTGTGAAGGTCACCTGAGTGATTATTTTCACTTAGAATATTTGCCGGCTTTTTCACTTGCAGAGCTTTGGAATGTTTTCGTTCAACCAACAAGGGGTGGATTCTAAGGACTGTTGAATATTATTGTTGGATTCAAAACTTAGTTTAGAGTTTTTTTAAGGTGATATGGTTAACTAATTTCACTTAAAAGCTTTTCTGACTTTTTTACTTTGCAGACCTTCGAATGTTGGCGTTGAAACAACTACGGGTGAATTCTCAGGGTTTTTGTATATTATTGTTGAATTTAAAACTTGACCTGGTGTTTTGTCAAGGTGATCTGGGTCATTAATTACACTTCCAAAATTTTCGGGCGTTTTTACTCGCAGATCTTTGGAATGTTTTAGTTAAAACAACTAGGGGTGAATTCTAAGGGTTGTTGAATATTATTGTTGAATTCAGAACTTAACCTGGAGTTTTGTCAAGGTGACTTGAGTGATTATTTTTATTTAAACGATTGTCTGGATTTTTTACTTGCAGACCTTTGGAATGTTTTCGTTAAAAAAAACTAGGGGTGGATTCTAAGGGTTACTGAATATTATTGTTGAATTCAGAATTTAGCCCGGAGTTTTGTCAAGGTGACCTTAGTAATTATTTTCATTTATAATATTGTTTGGCTTTTTTACTTGGAAAATTTTTGGAATGTTTTCATTAAAACCACTACGGGTGGATTCTAAGGGATGTTGAATATTATTGTTGGATATCAAAATTATCCTAAAATTGTGTAGTTGACCCACTAAAATATATATGTGTGTTTCACCCTAATATTATACATATACCCAGATGACTTTTTATCCATTTGCATTTCACAAATGAAAAATAACTTTAGATGGTCGTAAACATGTATTATCAATATACCACTGTTCCCGAGAGTCATAAGCGGAAAACAATTATTAACTGGGACAGCGAATGAGAAGCAACAAAACAAAAATGTTATAAAAATGATCTTTTTTAGAAATTATAATTGGAGAGGGGTGAGAAACCTGTTGATTCGAATCAAAGTGACTCCTATAAAGTATTAATAAAAAAATTTGTCCATGTTATACATGATAATAAAGAGTTGCAAGAAATAATAAAAACTTGACAGTTTGCTATCTTCTAACAGCTAGCGCAAGCTTGCCAACTACCAGCCTATACAGAATTATGATATGTTGCTAAAAATGTAAGTAGAAGATTTAACTATACACAATATTTCATAATTCTAAACTATGATAATTTTCTGCAACGTAAAATTTCATAAAATATTACTTTTGTTAAATATTTGTGTGGGGTTGGCAATATGACCTGGGGGTCGATTATGTGCGTGATTTCACATTTCACATTCCAAACACTTTCGATTTGTCATGTTTCATTGTTTTTGTTGTCAAATTCACGTCATATTTCGCAGCTAACTTTAAGTGAGTGATGTGAAATCTGAAATCATACATAATCCGAGACATAATCGACCCCACCCCCCTGGACTCTCCTAAAGACGACTGGTAGTTGCTAAGAGTTGCAGTTTGTTGCACATATTTAAACAAATTAAGGCGAAAATATTAGAACCATATAAAGTTGATTTTGGACATTGTCAGGGCCAGCGAAACGTTTCGCTGGCCCCGCCATGATGTTTGCAGCATAAGCGGTAGTTTTTAGTGGTTGGAGTTGGTCGCACAAATTTGAACAAGTTAAGGCGAAAATACTAGGCCCATATAAAGTTCATTTTGGACATTGTCGGGGCTGGCGAAATATTTCGCTGGCCCCGCCATGGTGTTTCCCGCATAGGGGGTAGTTTTAGGGTTTGATGTTGGTTGCAAAAATTTGAACTAATTAAGACGGAAATCATGCGAATATATGTAGTTGATTTTGGATAATGTCGGAGCCAGCGTAACGTTTCACTGGTCCCGCTATGATTTTTGCCGCATAGGGGGTAGTTTTTAGGGGTCGGAGGTGGTTGCACAAATTTGAACAGTTAAGTCGAAAATATTAGGCCCATAGAAAGATCATTTTGGACATTTTCGACGCTGGCGAAATATTTCGCTGGCCCGTCATGATGCTTGCCTTGCTGGGGTAGTTTTTAGGGGTTGAAGTTGGTTGCACAAATTTGAAAAAATTTAGAAGAAAATAATACGCTCACATGAAGTTGATTTTGGTTAATGTCGGGGCCAGCGAAACGTTTCGCTAGCCCTACCATGATGTTTGCCTCACAGAGGGTAGTTTTCAGGGGTTGAAGTTGGTTGCACAAATTTGTACAAATTAAGACGAAAATAATATGCTCATATAAAGTTTATTTCTGATAATATCGGGGCCAGCGAAACGTTTTGCTAGCCCCAACATGATGTTTGCCGCATAGGGGGTAGTTTTTAAGAGTTGGAGTTGGTGGCACAAATTTAAACAAATTAACCTTCATGCTTTCGCGCCAAGTTGAGTCACACGGGCGATCGCGAGGGCGGTCGGTCGACCGCCCACGTTTCTTCATGATTATCATGCTGTTTTCTCTACTTTCTGTGAATTATTTAGTGCCATGAAAGCAAAGAAACTTTGATACAACTCGGCAAACACCTTCTTTATCAAAATTCTTTATTTCAACAACATGCAGTTAGCTATCAACATAATATAGATTCTAGCTTGAAAATAATTTTTTTTTTCAACTTTTTTTTGGCAAAAATATAATTTTGTTCAATTAAACTAGAATAAAACTAGAATATACTCTAGTATAATTGTCACTTCAAAAAATGTGCCCGCTGCGCGGGCACATTCTCATCGCACGCAGCTCGCTTCGCTCGCAAGTTTGAGCGCGCCTGGGGCGCGCGACTGTTGGTTCTCGCTCTTCGCGCTCGATAATGTATTTACCTCGCACTACGCGCTCGATCATTGTATTTCCACACATTTGTGCCGAGACCTTTTCAAATTAAAGGTCACAGCATCGACAACTGTAATTTGGTGATTGTGAATTCTCTTTTGTTAAAGATCCTTCGGCTTTAACGAACACATTCTCATCGCGTATCTCGTGCTTCGAACTCGATTTAGTCCAAAGTGCGAACCCTTCTACATTATGTTCAACACTTTGATATCAAATTCTTGGGATTCCTTATTCATATGTTGCAATATAAAGTACAAATTTTATTTATCATGATTACTTCAATATTTGTTTCTTATTTTGCATTAAATTTTATTCTCAACTACCTTGAACAATGTATCGTTTCAATAAATTCATATTATTACAATTCATAATATGCATTGGTATTGAAACATACGTATTTTCATTGTCTTGTTTTTATAATTGAAAAAAGTGCTCATCATATACAAAAAAAATTTATTATTAAACCAAACCAAAAATACGCATCCTAGCGTAAACTGTTTCTAAGAAAATGTTTATAAGAAAAGTTTATAAAAAATTTGTAGATCATTTTTGGTTGAACAACTTTTGTATATTATTTTTCTTCGTCTTTTGTACGGTTTTTGCAAAGATTTAATTTTTTATTTTTAATGCGATTTTTTACGATTAAAACAAAAAATACGCTTCTTTTGACAAATTATTTATGACAAATTTGTATAGGTCTTTTTTGTGTGAGCAACTTTTGTCTATTATTTTTTTTCATAGCTTGTGTTGCTTGTCCAAAAATTTAATTCTTTCATTTTTTATTTTATTTTCTAAGATTAAAACAAAAACTGCACATTCTATCTAAAAGTGATTGCTAATAAATTTATAGATCTTTTTTTAATGCATAATTTGTTTCTATTCATCTTTTTACGTACCTTGCGTCGTTTTTCCAAAGATTTAATTTTTCTACGTTTAATGCTATTTTTTACGAATAAAACAAGAATTACGCATCCTATCAAAAAGTGATCAATAACAAATTTGTAGATCTTTTTATATGCACAATTTTTGTTTTGTCACCATTTTCCATATCTTGCAACGATTTTCACCGCTCGACTTTTTTTCATATCGTGCGTTTTTTGGCTTAAAATGTTAATTTTCATTTGTTTTTTGGAATTTTGTAAATGCTATAACTTCAGTAATTTTTTTTTCTATCAAAAAAAGTCATTAGAATATTTTGTTCGCCTTTTTGAATACTATTAATATCCATCCATAGAATTTTTAAATATTGAAAAAAAGTGTTCTCAAGAATTTTCAAAATGTGCTCACATTTTGAATTTGTATCCAAAATGGCTGGCTAACGAAGTTGACCTTCATTTTAGGACACTTAAAGAGTATACCAAAGCCCAATCCAATCTGTCAATTCTTTCGAAAGTTATCGTGCTAACAAACTAAAAATCTACATACCCACATACATACATAAATATATACATTCATACAGACAGACAGACACATTCGCCAGTCT
>CAKNWW010330857.1:4324-15364 GCA_932074435.1 Andricus kollari
TTCAGAATTTTACAGTGTAAATAGAGTCTCTGATTTTTGGGCTCCTTAAAAATACCAACCCCGATTTTTGGGCTTCAACCCTCACAGTTGAAAAGCAACCCCTCTACACCACGTAGATATGACTTTGTCAAAAAATTATCTTTTTCAGAATTTTACAGTGTAAACAGAGTCTCTGGTTTTTGAGCTCCTCAAAAATACTAACCCCGATTTTTGGGCTCCAAATCATACAGTTAAAAAGCAACCCCTTGACACCACGTAGATATGACTTTGTCAAAAAATAACCTTTTTCAGAATTTTACAGTGTAAATAGAGTCTCTGATTTTTGGGCTCCTCAGAAATACCAAACCCGATTTTTTAGCGCCAACCCTTAATGTTAATATATAACCCATTGATACCACGTAGGTATGAATTTGTCACGAAAATGGTCTTTTTCAGATTTATACTGTGTTAATAGAGCCTCTGATTTTTGAGCTCATCATAAATATCGACACTGATTTTCGGGCTCCAACCCTTACAGTTGAAAATCAACCCTTGTCACCACGTATATATGACCTTGTCAAAAAATAATCTTTTTCAGAATTTTATAGTGTAAATAGAGTAGCTGATTTTTGGGCTCCTTAAAAATACCAACCCCGATTTTTGGGCTTCAACCCTCACAGTTGAAAAGCAACCCCTCTACACGACGTAGATATGACTTTGTCAAAAAATTATCTTTTTCAGAATTTTACAGTGTAAACAGAGTATCTGGTTTTTGGGCTCCTCAAAAATATCAAAACCAATAAGTTTCTGAAGTTTGGCGCTCGGCTTGATTTTTTAGATGTTGGGGTAGTTTTTGCAAAAAAAATGAAAGCATTCAAGAGCCCAAGGAACGTTCAACACCACTTTCTATTTTGCATTTTCCAGGTTTGAGTTTTTACTAAGGGGTTGGTTTTTTGTACATAGGAGTGGTTTTGGAAAAAGTTGTTTAGTGCATTCGATAGCTTACCATAAGCCCAAAATTCGTATGCACTTTGTTTTTTGCAGATTTTATTTTTTGCAAGGGGGTGTTTTTTTACCTTGGGGGTGGTTTTTTGAATTTTTCTTTCGTGCATTCAAGAGCCCAAAATAAGCCCGAAATTCTGGTGTACTTTGTTTTTTCCGAGTTTGAGTTTGTACATATGGGGTAGTTTTATTTTCAGTAGGGGTGGTTTTTGGAAATTGGTTGTTAGCGCGTTTGAAAGCCCAAAAAAAGCCCAAAATTCTGTGGTGTTTGATTTTTAATTTTTTTAAATTTTTGTACAGTGGAGCCGCTGGCTTGATTCAAGTCAGCACCTCCACTCGCAATTTCAATTTTCAAAAAAAGTAGTGGAGCCCAATAATCGGCAATACATCCCAAAAAAAGCTCAAAATTCTGATACAAAGAAATTCGGGAATTTCGATTGTGGAGGTGCTAGCTTGATGGAACTCCAAATTAACCCAATATTATCCCGTGGCGTTTGTGAGGAGGGCGCAAGATTATCAATTCGCACCGGGAGCAACGAAGACTAGTTACGGTTCTGCATTTCTACACTTGTAACTGAGAATATATTCATCAAAAACCTTTTTATTGTGACTTTTATGTGCTAAAATAGTATTTTTAATTAAATATCATAAATAAATTGGTTAAGCAATGAACCAAATCTGTGATGATTGTTAATGAGTTTCGAAATTAAGCTAGGAATGAGACTATTCATACTTTTGCACTCGAAGTGCAAAATTATTTAAGGATAATTTTGAGAAATGCGTTTGTTTAAGAAAGAAGCTAAATTTATGATGCTGGTTAAGAAGTTTTCAGATCTCACCAAACTTTAGCTACCGGAATTTCACAAGTTAAGTAAAATATTGCACCAATAAATTAAAGCCACTGCAGTGAATTTGAATAAAATATACTGAAAAATTTTCCATAAAATTTCACATAAACTTGTGCAGTTATTCTTTAACTTTGAACTTTTTAAGTCAAATAACATATATTTAGATTCTTTAGAATTTGCAGATTTCGAATATTATATTCATAAATTATCAAGTGCTAAATTAAACAAATATTATATTCCGCATTTTAGTCCTCATTAGGTACAAAGGACTCCCGCTGATAAGGATCTACGGCAGCTGTTTGGCTGAGTGAGGGGAAGCCGTGTAGTGGGGCAACCGTTCGCAAGTAACTGAGGTGGAATTGTGATCTGTCCGAATAAAGGTACCAGAACGTGCGCATTCATCCGTAACCTTCCTCGGCTTGGTAAAAGGGATAATATAGGCATAAGGACGCAAGGTCAGGTGAAGGATAAAACCATGTAAAGGGCGAGATAAGGGCAGGTGTATAAAATGTGAGATGAGTGGAGCGATGAATGTGGATAGAAGAAAAGGTAGAAAAGATGTGAGTCGGAAGAGTCCGGATGTTAATAGATTTTCGAGCGTGGATAGCCCTTGGATGGGTGACCATCTACGACGTATGACCAGGTTTTGTATTCACTGCGTTTTAACTAATGTCGAGCAGGAGGTTTGACGCCGAGGATGATTGTGTGCATTCGATGGACTTATAACACATCGAATGTCTACCTTAATACTCCACTACCGGAAAACCAGCGGAACTCGCGAGGTGGTTTTCTGCGGGTTTCCTTTTTCTTTACCAACAGTTCAGGTAACTGCGAGTACTTCTAATAAAATTCGGATGCAGCCACGGGTTATCACTGGTTATGATTAAATTCATACAGTGATTCTAAGTCCACTATAGTACAGAAAAATTTGCACAGGCCCATGCCGAGTAAAGCGGAGTCATCTAGCCGTGTATATACTCATGCTGAACGACTTAAATGATACTTTAGCAGCCAGGAGGACCCCTGTAAACCTCTGTTTCACCGCTTTTTTTTTATAAAGGCATAGTACAATAGGTTATACCGCACTGTTATTGAACTTGAATGAATTAGCCTAACAAGAAAATAATAATAATATTGAGTACAAGTTCGCGCTCGATAATGGATTTACCTCGCGCTACGCGCTGGGCCATTATACCTCCCCGCATTTTTGCATATGACCTTTAAAATTAAAGGTCGAACCATCGACAACTGAATCTTAGTGATTGTAAATTCTCTCTTGTTAAAGCTCCTTCGGCTTAAACGAATAGATTCTCACCATGTGTCTCGTGAGAAGAAAAGGGCAAGAGTACATTTTTAGATCTAATTTTGGCAAACAATTTATTTATTACACATTTTATTTTACCAATTTTTGTCTTCTCATTTTTTCCGCATCTTTGATGGTTTTACCGCAAAATATAATTTTTTTAATATCATATATCATTATTAAAACGAAAAATATGTGTCTCATCAAAAAAATAGTTTTCAGAAAATTTGTTCATCTTCTTAAGATGGATGAAACCAGAACCGTTGGCCAAAAATGGCTGATTTAAAAACCCGTTCTTTCTTTCTATGATCTAAAAACGTGTGCCAAACTTAATCCAATCTGATCAGTCTTTCGAAAGTTATCGTGCCTACAGACTACAGACAGACTACAGAATTTTGTTTCCGCAAGGGTTATTATAGATTAATTATTAAGACCTGCGCCACGTTGATCTGAAAATAATAGTTTAAAAACAAAAAGACTCGAATAAATTCATAAAAGTACGAGACGGAAAAATTTCATTTGAAAATATCTGCTTTCAGGGTACGACGATTGGGTATTAGAGCACAATACAGGATACGGATATCAAACAGGGCAATGGCTTTAAAATTGAACTTTTTCTGCACAAGAAATTCGTGAGTAATATAATTTGCCAAGACGACCTACGTCAATTCGAGGTGTATTCACTGAAGGAAACTTTCTTTGATGTGCAATCAGACTTTATTGAACGAAACAGTTGCCATCGATAAATTTCAATCAAGATTCGTTCCGTTTCGTCCAATACCGCAGTACCGAGATTAGGGGAAATATGCCATTATGCGGGTTACTTGGATAGTCTATACTGAGGTACATTGGGTCTCACCGTTGCAGGAACTGTCGTCATGCGAAATGTAGTTAAGTAAAATATGTAACTGCAATATTCTTCAGTATGAAGTATGCGAATCGCCGAAAAAAAACGAAAGATAAAGTTTAAATTAGTTCTAGGTGAAATATTCGCTGCAAAACAAATAACCTTGCCGGTTGAACTTTAAGCGCATCGAAATGCTCATAGATGCTCCATTTTTATTCGAAAAGTAGCGAGAATTATAATGCCAGCGCTATCTACAGTCGATTAACTTCATTAAATTGGAGCAAAATGGCGATTGCCAGCTGTCAATTGCTTTTTCCTAAGTAGTATTAAATAAGTTCTAGTTCGGCTACAATAGTCTATTCTATTTCACCAGAGAGTTATAATCAAGAACAATGTTTGACTCAAGTTTTCTGTTATACAAATTCTATACGTATGTTCTAGACAAATTTTCTTACTCCAGCGTAGCGCAGTAGATGACGTCAGAATCGTTCTCCTAGCATCGGTAAAACTTACGCCGAAATATGTTGAACTTTTAACCGTTTAAAAATTTATCTGAAGAAAATTAGTCATGATTCCTGGGACTAAGATCACGATGACTGGGATGTTTACCTTATAAAATAATAAGCCAGGTGTATTTTTTACATAACAAATAATATCTAATTGAGGCAAATACTGTAAATGTAACATATTTTGGCTCTTGCGTGATTAATTCAAATTCGAGATTGAAATATTCCATCTTTGAAGGCAGCCCAGTTCTTCGATGTAATTTAATTTCGGCCTTTTATTTCAAAAGAGGAGGGTTAGTAATAGGTGAGCGGTGCACCCCTAAAGAGACGCATAAAAGAATGAATTGACCGACCAGATAGTTTCGCCAGGATGAAACCTTTTCTAATCGATGTATTATGTTGTTGCGAACAAAAAACCATAGTTGAAATTTTTTCGTACCAATGGTCAGTAATTTGTCATTAACAAAAAATTTGAAAAATTTAAAAGGTTTAAAAAATCGACACGAAAACACATTTATTATATATTTTGGGCAAAAATAAGCACTTTTAACCTTTTGTCATTTTTTCGAAAAACACTTCAAGGTTACTGATCGAAAGTTATATTTTCATGCAAAATTTTTTTTATCTTGGCGACTTTCTTTCCCCTTTCAAGATTTGCGATCAAAAGCTCGTGAAATTCACCAATTCTCCACGAGAGGGCGAGTAGCCGGAAAACAAAATATCGATTCGCGAACTATTGATATAGTAACTGTGTACTTCTTAATTAATCTTGGGGCTTAAGAGGAACTTGCATGTTAATGTTCCTCCTTATCCTGAAATCGTGAATAATTATTTGAGTTATATACAACGCAACCATGCATCATTTTAAATTTCTTCACGTCTCTTGTATTCTCTGAATTCTTCTGAATTCTCTTGATTCTGCTGTATTCTTCTAAATTCTCTGAATTCTTGTGAATCGTCTGAATTCTATTGTATTCGCTTACATCATTCTTGTAAAATTTTTTGAATTATTTTGAATTCTGTGAATTTTATTGAACTCTTTGTATTCTTTTGCGTTCTGTGGATTCTTCTGATTTCTCCGAATTCTTCTTAATTCTCTGAATTCTCATAAGTCTTCTGAATTCTCCGTATTATTCTAAATTCACTAAATTGTTTTGAATTGTCTGAATTCTTTTAAATTTTCTGAACTTTTTTGAATTCGCGGGAATCTTTTTCATTTTCTGAATTCTTCTGTATTCTCTTACGTAATTCATATTTTTTCCTGGGGTGCAGTTTTAAGTATGAACACACCTCCAAAGAATAATCTTTGAACAACATCCTTACTGATAAGGATATCCAAACATTTCCCAGGATCGAAAACTCATTGATATAAGTGGATCCTTTTCAATATACTTCAGCACCTGTATCTTCTGACTTGTATCTTCGGGTTCTCCTTGCGCTGGTTAAATAATAGCATTAATTTATGTGCGTGATCTCGTTAAATTAGTTCGTGTTTGACATTTACAATCATCTTTTGATAATCTTCAGCGAATCCGAGGATCATGGAGAGTGGGATACTTACATCAAAGTATCTAGCTTCATTTGCGATTCGAGCATTCCGATCAATATCAAGCCAGCCTGCATTATCAGCAAAATTAAGCTGATTAGGAGTTAAGGGAATGTATCTCTTTATGGTGCTGGTATGTCCAACATTTTTATATCGGTCAATCTCAACTCCATTCAATTCATACCGAATTTCATCAAATGAAAAGCAAATGGCGTTACCAATTAGTTTTGTTTCTGCAACAGCTGTATTACCATAAGCCTGAACTAATCTTCCATGTATATGTAATGAGCTTTTACTAGGAATAATGCATAAATCTTGATGTTGCACTGCAATTCGTATCTCATCGCGGTTTTTATATAATGGTGAAGCATAAGGTTGATGAGCATGCACTTCATAGTGTGCTATAGATTGATTATAACTCACTGGAGCTGGAACGCTCAGTATTTCTTTCATCTTTGTAGCAGCGACAAATAAATAACATATAAATTAATGGTCGCTTTTTCTTCTACTGTTTCCTTCCTGAACAAGTTTGAGACCTACTTTTTTGAAGAAGCGCACATTCTGAGATGTTAATCTCTTGCGAGCTGATTGAAGACTGACTGATTTCTTGCATGGTGGCTTGCTTATATAACTTGCACCCACTGTACGATTATAAACGATACCCATAACGCTGATTTTAAGTGCAATCGGATAGTTATAGTCTCTCCTCGAATATTTTACCATTTCTCCATCTTGATCAACTATGCGGAGCTGAATATTATTTATTGTCTTCACGATGATTGGAAGATAAATGACGTGTAACGGCACTTCAACGATCATATATCCTGGTGGAACGGTTGGGAAGAATTCAAGAATCGTGTGAACTTTTTGATCATTAATGTATGCTCCAGTTGTAATGTTGTACTCAATCCTGCGAGCATTCACCTTGAGAATAGCTACTGGTAAATCTAATACATGAATCTTATTAGCTTCGAGAACACGTGATGTGAATCCCAAAAGCTGACCGATAGAATCTTTTGGTTTGAAATTAACTTCACGTTTGCTCTTGATTTCACTACGCAACGTATTTTTCTTTGTTCTAATATTTACTATAGCATTATTATTGTCATACATATTCCTTTGCACATATTTTTCAATATCATCCCCATTTGCTGATACTGTTATAACAGAAAAGTCTCTATTCATCAGAGATCTCTGTATATGCTTCTCAATAGCTTCAATTGCATAACTGCTAGGGGGTATGGTAAGCACCTAATTACCAATATAAAATTTATTCTTTCCCACATCAACGTTAAGAATTGAATTAAATGTGAGTAGCTCAACTAGCCCAAGAGCATAATTTTTATTTGGCGAGAGTTTTATTGCTGGAAAGTATTCTGCCTCAAGCACAGATGAGTTGCCCGAAATAGTCAGAGTGAACGATTCATCCATGAAGGAGTCTTTCTCCACACTGATTGCCTGGAAGCAATTACTTGCACTTATGTAGACTATATTTGCTCTTTACATTAAGCTCTCCACATGCAAATTTAAGACATAAATGACCACACTCAAATGTATTATAGTATTGATACCTATCATGATTATATTTTATAAAGCTACCAACACCTAGATAATTGACGAGTACAGAGGGTGGTTTAAGGTTATTAAAACTGTCAAAGTATAATGTTTCATAACCCTTCTTCTTAAATGCTACCCAATGTGTATCTGGAGCATCTTTATCGTCAAGGTTAACTGTGGCCGACTCCTTTCGATAAAGTCATCTAGCAGGTAATTAATTTCGCATAAAGACTCCTCGAAAATATGAAATCATTAGAGTCTTAGCATAATTGAGTAGATCAAAATCAGTCAATGCATGATGTGGTAGCATCACTGTAAGTCTTTTTCTTAAATAAACGTTTTTTGATGCACGCTTTATAGCTTTATTATCACGACCTTGAGGACATGGTTTGTTGATATTTTGCTGCATTGGAATTATATACATCTTTTGCGATACCAGCTGCTGCACCAGCAAGAGCTCCAAGTGCGCTGAGTCCTGCGAATATTGGAGTCAGTGGTAGAACACCACCAACGCTTGAGGGTATAGGTAGGATACGAGGTGCTCTCAATTGACTTCTATGTCCAGCTCTTTTAGTAGCCTTTCGAGCAGCCTCCACATCAGTTTTAATGACAACTTCAGCACCATTACTAGGGGATATGAAATGTTTAGCAGCATCCACAATTTTCCTCAAAGCTATCCGTTTCTTAGAAACCTTTTTACTCCTCCCTTTATTCTTCCTTAATCCCATACCGAGTTTTAATTTAACTTTCATGATGTTGGTTATAGCTAGTGCAGCTGCTTTTTCACCAATATAAGAGTTTTAAGAGAAAACAGTTGACACGCTTTGTCAGTGGGTTTATACCTGGATCACCTCGTTCTAAACGTTTAGCTAACTTCGTACCATGTCCACACTACTGGTAACTTGGAAAATGTAGTTCGGAAGGTACCTTGTTAATAATAGTATTAATTAAACCTCGACCTCGAAGTTTCTTACTATGTACAAGCATTCCTCACTCTATGAAGGTAAGTTTGCGACTGACTAGAAGTCTATGTAAGCGCTGTCTTTACAGATTTCTCATCTAGTAAGGGAAACAAACACTGTATTCTCAAGGAGGAACTTTATATTAGTATAGACTCAACAGGCTGGAGAGACGGTCCAACTGGTTTTAACTGTGTGAAGGCTATCTTTCAACTGATCCAAAAGTTATATAAGCGCTGTATTTATAGAGTTATCAGCAGTCAGTTTGGAGCTGTGGTTGAAGCCACTTCTCATTTTACCTGTTCCCGAGGGAAGTGGATACTGTATTCTTAACGAGCAACTTCATATCAGTTTAGACTTAACAAGCTGGAGAGGTGGTTCAACTGATGTTAGCTGTATGAAGGTTTACTTTCAACTGATCCAAAAGCTATATAAGCGCTGTAAATATAACTTTCTCGTTAGTCAAGGTTAAAATGAGATTCAAGACAAAACCGGTCAAACTTCCAGTCGCAAATATAGACTTTCTCGTTGAGCCTGGGCAGAAGAAGTTCAAGCGTCATGGTAATCTACTATCATACAGCATTCGTGCAGTTTTTTGTGGAGCATCAAATTGTGGTAAAACGGATGCACTGCTTTCTTTAATTCTACATTCAAATGGTCTCATAATTGATAATATTTATCTTTACTCAAAATCTTTACAACAACCCAAGTATAAATTCTTTGAAAAAGTAATAAATGATGTAGATGACGTTAAGTACTTTCCATACAGTGAGCATGAACAAGTGATTTCACCTAGTAAAGCCAAACCAAACTCTATCTTTATCTTTAATGATATCGCCTGTGAGAAACAGGACAATGTTAGAGCCTTCTTCTGCATGGGAAGCCACGTCAGTGTTAACTGTTTCTACTCATGTCAGACGTATGCTCGCGTTCCTAAACATCTAGATTGGGATAATGTTAATTTAGTACTTCTTTTTCGGCAAGATGATAAAAATCTCAAATGTGCGTATGCCGATCATGCAAATTCTTATATGACTTACACTCAGTTCCGAGAATTATGTTCAGCATGTTGGAATATAGATAAATATGGACTTTTACTTATCGATAAAGATAGTAATTTAAATGAGGGTAGATACAGAAAAGGATTTGTCTGTTTTATTACCCTATAAATAGGATTGCTTGATTATAAATAAAGTTATTTTTGTGTGAGACACTAAGGTATAAACGTGCTTCATAAAGAGCAAGATGTGCTTCGTCAAATAGCAAAAGCAAGCGATGCTATTCGACGGTAACACCGCATGCTAAAGTTAGGCAAAGAAGCTACATACAATATTCTTAGTGAAACTTTTAAACCTATATATACCAAAAGAGAAAAATGAATCTATGAATAATAAGATTGAAAAATATGAATATGAAGATGAAACACAAAATGATCATATTTCCTTTATGACTGCTAACGATGGTGAAGCACATAATGCAACTATGGTTCAAGAAAATGATGAACCTACTGAAGATTATGACAAATTCACAAATAAATTTATTGGACTATTAAATAAAAATATAAAACAATTTTTGGATATGGTTTACGGTGTACGAAAAGCCAATGATGGAACCTTTATGATTGGTGATACACCAATCAGCTTTGATGGACAATATATCAAGATTGGTGAAAAATTGTATCGGAAAAGTACTGGTTTGTTCGAACTCTTATTTAAACAAAAACCTGATGGAACTTATATGAGTCAAGATGATCAAAATAATTATAAACAAATTCTTATTGCTACAAATGCACATGGGTAGAATTATAGTTTCGCAAAACCCATTAATTCGAATAATACTCTAAAGTATAAGAATAGTATAGCGAAACTTTTTCCACATAAGCGATCATCAACAAGTGGAGGTTCATTAATAGGCCAGGCGGCAGAGCAAAAAAAATGGTAATTTTCGACATTAATTCCGACTAAAGAAATTTTGGTTTTAAAATGTTCTTTGGGTCAATATAAGGAACCGCTTTCGTTATCCCCCTCCCCTGACCTCTGCGTATCTTTTGGCAATGGCGTAAACTTTCAAAAAACGGTTTTTTATTTATAACTCGTTTGTTTATGGTTTTTTTGCAAACTCCGCGTCTACAAAAATTGAAGTACATAAAATTCTCCACAAAAAAGGTTTAATTATTTTTTTTATACCACCTATATTTTACGAATAATAGCCGGGCAAAGTCCAAAAATTTGTCAAAAATGTTGAAAACTTGCACTTATATTAGTTCTGTAATGGCGTTGGATAAATTTATGCAATAATTGTCGGTAAGATCAATGTTAACAATTAAATAATACATTAACAACTTATTTTTTATTTTTATAAATAAATTTATTAATGGAATAAATGTTTTTATTATATACGGGTTTCACAATTGCGAGTCTATGTATGTAAGTATTTGAGACCATTGACTCGAAAAATTTAGAGAATAGCTTATTCCCTTAGTCGTTGGAATGT
>CAKNWW010330859.1:5249-19250 GCA_932074435.1 Andricus kollari
TTTTTCCGATAATTTAAAAGCTTCCAAGTATTTTGCAACTAATCTTCAATTGTTCAAGTAATTATCATTTGGTTAAAAGATTTAATGTTTTTTCTGTAAATCGTAAACATTTATTATTTTTCAGATATAAATTATGCATTTTACGAAGCCAAAAGTAACATTTCTTGTTTAACATATTTGGTAATTATTTAAGAAATTTTCAGTTTTTAAAAAAATGTTTCCCCCTGTAAATCATGAAAAGATATTATTTTTTAGAATTTATCACACAATTAACGAATTTTGAAAGCAACATATTTTTTCTAGGGATACATGTCAATTTTCTAGTCAATTTTCTTTTGTTGAAACAATATTTTCCCTTGTAAATCTTGAAAACTTCATATTTTATGTAATTAATTACCCACTCAATGAAGGTTAAAGAGTGATCTTTTTTGATAAAGACAATTTGCAATGATTTAAATAAAAACTGAACATTCATTTGCGTCCTGACATAGGTGTTGAAAATTCAAGTTTTTTCGAGTCTTTTCTACTATGTCGCTCATTATGCAGCATTTTCTTATCTCAAAACTTATATCCCAATTGTTTCAACAATAATCATTTTTTTTAAACCATTTTTTTAATTAGGTTATAGATAGTTATTTTTTCAGATCGATTTCTCCATCTTTCCTAGGAAAAGTAGCATGTGATCCTAATTGTTTAAATAATCGCAAACTGTCTTTCACAAAAATTTCACCCTCAACATTTATCAACTGCATTATTCATTCCAGAAAATAATAACTTTCCGCGAATTACAATGGAAAAATGGTTTAAAGAAATTTAAATTATTGAAATAGTGGCCAAATATCCTAAAAAAATTATTACACGTAACGTTCGTTAATTGTGTCATTAATTCGACAAAATATTAAACTTTTCACGTTTTGGTGGTAAAAAGTCATACTAATATAAGTTATTTAAACAATTGCAAAATATATCAAACACAAAATATTATTTTTGACATTTGTTAACTACATCATTATTCCGATTAATAGTAAGATCAACTACATCGTGATTCCGAAAAATATTAAGTTTTTCGAAAACTGAGCGTTTCCCATTTAAAACCCCATGTGAATTTAAAAACACCGGGTCACTGGTTGATGTTGACCGATCTGAAAAAAACGAATTTCTTTTTCCGGAAAATGAACAAATCAGGGCGTTCGATTGAAATATTACAATTTATTTAAAAAATATATGTTTAAATTGTTCAATCATTTTTAAGAATCGGAATTTGAAGTAAGTAGCTCAAAGGGACAATAAAAAATAATAAATTGTAAGGAAATTAAATGTACTTCCAGAATCAAAAATAAAATCTATAATAATTCTCAGATTTTTTCAATTTGCGGTTAATTCCCGGATTTTATTTAATTCCTGCACTGTGGACACCCTGAGCAAGATGATTTAAAAACAACATCGAAGCCCCGTCAGATAGTGAAAAATTTATTGAAATATTATTGAAATTTAATGAGAAAGAAACACCGCTGGCAAAAATGTCGGAAAGGAAATTTGAGATAGTACATGTTGTAGCCACCTAGTGTAATTATACGTTTCATGAAATGTTTAGATACTTCATAAAGTGCTAGCGGATTGTGTTATTATAATCGATCGTTACACAATCTGTTGACACCGCAAAAATGTGTCCTTGACGAATTACCGAATTTGTTCCAAAGTGGCAGATATGAGAAAAAATCAGTATTAGTTACTTTCCTACTTTTTTATAAATACTATCGAACTTTTTCTAGGGCAATAATAAAGCGGGGAATTATTTTCTTAACGGGAATCTCACCAAAATCTAAGTCTACAGAAAGAAAAGTGAAAGACTTGATATTTCACAGGTCTCTGCGATGAGAATCACGGTGTAGTTCGGGGAAAATTTGAATGAGGCCGCGCTGTTACCAACTAGAAACAAAATCTGTTTCTGTATGTAGCCTGTCTCGTTTTTCGGAAGGAAGGAAGAAATAACAGAGATTAATTATAGTATATATTTATATTAATTATAATTGTACACATTAGAAATTAAGTACATATTCTTGAAAATAAGATTAAGCATTGTATTATATTGTTAGCTGAAACAGAAAAAATCGGGTTATTGAAGAATCTTTCAGGAATCGAACACAGGTTTTCGGGACAGCAGCAAGACGTTTTCAACTGTAACTTTTCGATCAAATAAATCGAAATGTTTCAAAATATTTACCTAACCGACAATAAACATGAAAAGTGGGTGCGGGAAAAAAAACAGGACAATTATATTTTCCTTCTGAATAAATGTTTAAATTTGTGATGTTGCAATTTGCAACTCACAAGAAATACTTCATGATAATGTTTAAATTAAAGATATTTCAACAAATTATGAATTATAATATCTGGTACACTACTAAGGCTACACGATACTCCATGATTCGTTTCGATTTAGTTTATAATTTAAATTCTTATCGCTGATTCGTTTCGATATTTCAATTTTTTCTGCATGTAAACCCTTGTTCGGAGTCAACACCATCATCGTGGGACATCGCAGAAGGTTCAAAATCATCGAGATGCCGAAAAGACTCAACCGACTCGCCACTCCAATCAAAACCTTGATTCTACCATCTGAATTCTCCCGCCAGTTCCACCATAAGGCGCTGCTGCCAACCTAACAGCTACAAATCTCAACTGGGAATCGCTTGTAGATATGGACTGGAAATCACCTGGATTTTCTACGAAACCTGGATTGCTACAGAAATCTTAAGGATTCCTCGTCAACACGACATCCATTTCATCTTCATTAGAGGCGATTCGAAAGAGAAAAGCACACCAGCTATACGTGTGGTAACTCTGCAGCTCAGACCCGTATCGTCAATACTCCGAATTTATAACCACGGTGCAAGATTTTTAATTGTTACAAATGAGCCCGTTAGTTAGTAAATGCTCGTAGGACGTTTTCGGAGAGTAAAAACAGTGGTTCAAATTTGTTAGGTTAGGACTAGCAATAACGGAGATTATAATATTAAAACTAAAAATGTCTGTATCGCTTCACTTAGTATGATATTGATTTAGTTCTACTTTCGTTCACACGACGTTGCCGAAGTGGCAAAAATTTCGACCAATCAGAGTTGAGCAAGGTGGATGTGACGTAGCTTAGGATAGGTTATAAATTCTCGAGCGAGTCAATGCTCAGTCTACTCTTGTCAGTCCTCTCTTGTCAGTCTTCTCTTGTTAGTCTGTCGTCTCTTAGCCGTAGTAGTCACCCTGTAGTACCAGCATCCAAAGTTTTCTGCCGCTCCTTCGAGAATCTCTGCCAGGTCGCTCCGGACGCTCCAAAAGGAGGTTAAAGTACTCTGTATTCGGTGAATCAGCCGGTAAGATTTTTTTTGTATCTAATCTTGCGAAACCTCTCAGCCATTATTTTTTTGTTGGCCAAGAAAGCCCTAAATTTATCTAGTTGGCCAAGAAAGCTCTAAATAAACTCTTTTTAATTTTAGTTGGCCAAGAAAGCCCTAAAAATTTTGTTTGTTGCCCAGAAAGCTCCCTTTAATGATTTTGAGGTTAGGTTCGTCACGTGGCCATGAGGTTTCCCAAGATTGAATCTTTTGAATTCAACCATGTATAATTTAATTTGGTACAATTTATTTTTGTGATCTGATTTTGTGATATTTATTTTTGATATGAATTTCGTGGATTTTTCGCTCGTTTGCCCCATACCCTCACTTTTGTGAATAGTGGTTCCCCAGCCCTTAGTGCCCTTGAATAATAATTAGTTGTTTCCCAAAAATAAACGATTATCTCAACCCTTTTAATGAAATGTGGCCCTTAATCTGAGACATGTTCTCATTGACTAAAATTCAGTTGTTTGCCCCAAAACCCAATATTTGTGAATAGTTGTTACCTAGCCCCTAGTGCCCTTGAACAATAACTAGTTGTTTCCCACGCTCCCTTCTTACAAAAAATTCATTATAATAAATTATGATAGGATCTAATTGTTAAATTCCGCGAAACCATGGAGTATCGGAACGGTATTACGTTAATTGTTTGAGTCAATTCATTTTGTGTTTCAAAGGATAAATTGTAAACGTTCTCAACAGAATTTTGTTCCATTTTGCTATAAAATGCGAAAATTGTTTTTTTTTTAAGACGTCAGACTAAAATTGTAAATATAAGAAATCGTCAATTTTGTGATTTTCGATCGATCTTTGTTACGCCAATCGTATTGATTTATTAAAATAAATGGAAACCTGGTTAGTTGATATAATGATTCGCTGTATTATCATTCACGAGTAAGAAACCCTTATAAATACGAAACCACGCCTTCTGCCTAATATTCCCTCTTGGGTTCTGAGCTAGTTTGAATTGAAGTGAGTTCTAATTCCGGTACATCGTAATCTCAATACTGTCGTTTGTTTGTCGAGTCTAGAATTTGAAAGTTAGAATTCTAGTATTGAAGTCACTTTTGATATTTTGTTTAATTATCGTGATTTTGTTGTTTTTGACCCAAGAAAGGTCTAGCGCCCAACATATGTATAGTTGATTGATTGAGATAGAGATTACGGTGCCGAAGGTGTATTAATTCTCTTTGTCATAAAGACACTAATATTACAAATCATTCTTCAATGGTGAGAATTGTGGCACGAAGAACTTTTCCGGTGCTGGACCAGATTGTATTACGAAGTTCTCGTGGAAGAAGTTTACTTCTACACACCAACATTTGGCCCGCATATTCACCTCACATTTAAAGTCGGAGAAGCCCATTCCGTGGTGGCTGCTATTAGGACGCACTATACTCCTACCGAAAAAAGGCAAATTGTCCAACCAAGAGAATTACAGGCCATTAACTTGTTTGAACACACTGTGTAAAATCATGCATATGTATAAAAGCTTGCATATCAATTCGTCAGTTCCGTGATTATACATTTCACGCCGTCAAGGCGGACGCGGACTTCTGAATCTCCAGTTTCTTCATAACCGAATTGTTCTAAGTACAGCTTATATCGTAATCAATGGTAGAGATCCTCTCCTAAAAATGGTCAGGAACCACGAGATGATTGGTGAAGGAGCGTTCCTTTACAAAGCCACGGAGCAACCGGCTGAGAGCCTTGGCCTGAATTTTAACATCAGAAGTGAGGAAAGTGCATTGCTCCATCTAGATGCTTCACCTGTGAAAGCCCAAGTAAACAAAGCAGAAGTTCAAAAATTCCATCAAGAGCTACTCGACAAGCAAATGCACGGAAAGTTTCACAGGATTGTAGGAAAACAGTCCTTGTCGAAGGAGCAAACTTTTGCTTTCCTCAGATCGTCAGAACTTAATTCAGGTACAGAGGGTTTTATTTTCGCATCCCAGGATGGTGTCATTTCCACCTTAGCATACCGTGACCGCATTTTATGTCAAAAAGTTTCGAGTGATAGGTGCAGAGCGTGGCATGTACACGCTGAGTACCTGGAACACATACTATCGGGATATCCCACCCACGCAGGCACGACTTACATCTGCAGACCTAATGCGGACCTAAGAGTGATTTATTACGATCTTTGTCGCTCTCACGGCGTTGGCCGCGACCCTGCCTACCGTACGCTCCGAGGGAGATAGAGTCAATTGTTCAAAACGAGAAGTGCCAAATTTTCTGGAACTACGATTTTCGGACAGCAGTCTCCGTTGCACACTCGAGGCCTGACATTGTTCTCCAAGATTTCGAGAAACGAGCTATATTCGTGATCCAATTCTCGGGCCCGTCTGAATACAACATCACTGCCAAGGAGAAAGGAAAGGAGGAGAGGTATCAAGACCTTAAAAGGGAGCTGCGAAGACTGTACCCAAAATATTCGGCACAAGTAATTGTCCTTGTGATAGGTGCTCTCGGGGATGTAAAACTATCACTGGTTCTTAACCTTAAAGCCATACCTGTGTGCCGAAAATATGCCAAGGCACTTGCAAAATGGAGGCGGAAGGCTCTCATCCTTGGGTCGCTTCGTCTCCTCAAAATACACGAGGGTTTCGCCGGCCTGTCGTTGTGATTTTGTCGTGTCCTGTGACCACCCATCTCACGGTTGTGAGACGTGGCCATGAGTGTGATTTACCGCGGTCCTACTGGGAGCGGGTGTCATTTTTAGATGGCAGTTGCTCCCAGTGAGACCCTGCGGTGGTTGTTTAACCTTATTTTTCAATTATATATATTGTTGAAAATTTTATAGCAAAAAAACACATTTAAAAAAAATATTTACCTTCTTACCCTCGATGTGTCGAAAAAGATGTTTTTAAAATTTACATTATTACAGATCGCCCACTATGAAAGTGCAATCACAATACAGTTCCAGTTTGTCACAGTTCATAGAATTTATTCCTGTATTCCTGGAAGAAAATGGTAAACAGAATGTTTAGAATAAATGCTTCAATATTTTTAGTTCACATAAGCAATGCAAGTCCGTTATTATTGCGATTTTAAACTATTTGCCTTAGCAGTTATTTCTACTTTCGATTTCCTGCTGGAACAGTTGTCACTTTTCAGGATTTTTGCTTCAACAAGAGAATCAATGTCGGGAGTTATTTCTGGGTCAGATAATCTCATCAATGCAGAAAGACTCTCCTGGGTCAAATTAGCTGACTCTTTTGACTTTATATAATTGACGAGAAAAAAGAGCTTTCGCACTGATAAGTCGATTCAAACATTGTAAACATTTGGAATTCTAATTCTTTCAATTTAGGATAATCTATTTCCGGTCATAAAGGAAACAACTCTGCTGCGTACAATTTCCTACGCTCGAAAAAAGAGCCATCTTGCAAATCACGTAATTCTGACCTTAAGTTTTCTTTTTGATTGTTTACAACTGCAGGGAGAGGATCAATAAACAATTCCAAATCTGGTTTAAAAATGTAAAAGTCTTTAAACCTTTCCTGGAATTCGTTCTCAATACGAATAAGATCTTAAGTATATCAACTTTCATTCAGGCAGAAGGAACAACATTATGCCAAAAGAAGCTTTAATTGATCGACTACGTTGACAGCTAAATCTGTTACTCTTCGCTGAACGGAAGATCTTGAAAGAGAAATATTTTGAAATTTGTCGTCAGATTCGTGCGATTGGAAGCATTCTGCTATTATGACGGCACACTGCTTTATCATGCTTCCTTGATAAAAGCAACATTTTTTACGCGCAATTTCAAGTGAAGTTTTTTACAATGATTGAAGAAGCCTGACGAACCATTTTTTAGGGATCGGATACACTACCGTCTTGTAGAAATTAATTTTCATTCACTATGCTTGATCCGAACGAAATTGATACTTCTCGATAATTCGGGGCCCAATAATGATACTGAGCTGCTGGGCGTTTGTGACACAGAGCACACAATGTGGACGACACAATCTCCCTGTTCGTCCTGCGTTGGTCATTGCGAGGCTGCTTCTGGAACACTGGACTGTATTTCGGAACACGTTAATGACTATGCTACTGAGCTTATACTAAAATTTAAATGTTTCTTTTTTTTGTTTGTCGATGGAATGACGGATTTTGGATCTAGTAGTCGTATGTTTTTGTTGCATTCTTAATATCGAAAAATAGGATTTTTTTAAATTCAGTTTGCTTTTTTAAGCTTTTGTTATGCAATATACCAACTTTCGATAAAAATTGTGGTTATGCAGTTCTGTACTGCATTTACATTAAATTTTTTCTTAATTTGTAATTTAAATGTTTCACTTGTTAATTTTTGCACTATAAAAGTATAAATCTACAAAAGTATAAGCTCTATAAGTCATCTAAGTTTAATTATAAACAATTCATTTGAACTGACTTTTTTCAAAATTTCAATTAAGATCAATCAGCATTTGAAAATGAGATTTCACATAATACTATGTAGCTCAGTCATTTTACATACTTAATTATCACTGATATATTTGAAATGGAAATTTAATAATCACCTTCCATCTTCTTGCAAACTGACGTCTGCAAACATTGAACATCTTGTAAACCTCTGTCATCTGTAAAACTTTCCCTTTCTTCATAGCATTCTCACCTTGAGATGTGTCTGTCTGCAGTTCAAAAAAATAGCCTGCCTTACAATTACCTGTCCTGATAATACGCAGCTACTTGGGCGGTGAAAACTGTAAACGCGAACTTAAACCTTAAGGTTTCAAAATTAAACATATCAACGTAGTAGGCTTAAATTTACTTTCGAATATTTTATTAAATATATATAATATTTAATTAAACATATCGGAACTTATTAATACTGAATAAAATTGAGATTGTATAACTATATTTCAATTGTATAACTCACCCTTCTACCTTGTGCATAATGTTAATAGATTATTATACTGCAAAAAGTACCAGCCAACATTTGTGTACATCATAAATACAATGTAAAAAAACGGTGACATTAAAATATTCAATAATATACAAAAAAGAACCAGTTTGTAAACTTCTCTTTTCAATTACATTAATTGAAATAAAATGTAAACATAACGAAATGAAATAATTAAAACCCTTGTTACTATTGAAGTTTTATATTGAAAAGTTAGGCGCCCCCAGGCATTCCCAAACATATTTCGTATCTACGGTGCCAAGTGACGTCACAGAGGAGAGATTCTCGCACGCATCTACTAGCACTCCCGCTCTCCGGGAGAAATAGTGGTGGACGCGGAACATTGTGTTCACGAAGGGAAAACCTCCGAGTTTGGCATGTCTGACAATACATATAGCGAAGTCAAGTAAGGTTTATACCTCGAAACCAGTGTTGGTCATGATCGAGAAATTTCCGGTTTTCGGGTTATTTCGAAACTGTCGGGAATTTTGCGGCAAATCGAAAAAAATCGATTTATTTTAATTAAATTTAATTATACTTGGCGCCTCGTTCTCGAGATTACATGTAGTAGTGTCCAGTTCTCAGGAGTTTCACAACCTTCAGAGCTTTAAAGTTTAAACTTTTTCCTGTGTAACAGTAGCGTACCTGTATCCACTCGTTTGCGCAGGCAACTACGTATTTGTTCGTTGTGAAGGAGAATCGGACGTTCAATTTTTCACTTTTTGTATTTTCGATCGAATTAATATTTGCTAGATAATGGGAAGCTCAAAAAAGAGGAAGAGATCAAGAAGTAGATCTCGGGAAAGATCAAGAAATAGATCTCGGGAGAGATCAAGGAGTAGATCTCGGGATAGAAACCCCCCAAAGAGAAAAGTAGAAGAGAGGTCAAAAAACTTGGAAAAACAAATATATAACCTTTCAAGCTTGATGACGCACATGGTGCAAAATGTACAATCAGTACAAAATCAAGCGTCAGGTAAGGATTAGAAAATTAATTATATACATTTGGTTTCACACGAGCCTTTTGTATAACTCCATAGTCTATTTCATACGAAAGGCTATTTCTAACTGCAATAAGCAAGTAGAATCCATACGATGTCAAATAATCTGGATTTTTCAGATGGGCCGAATGTCAATTCCTACAAAGAAAATAAGCGAAGTCAGACCTCTATGGATCTTTCACAGACTGAAGCTCAGGGTCCTGACATCAAGCCTAAAAACCCGATCCAAAGTGTTTCTGTAGAAGGCGATATGGAAATTTCCGTGGGAGAGGATTCCGGTGTCAAAGGAGAAATTGTGGACGTTTTAGGAGAAGATCCTAATGTATATGCAGAGGTGTCAGGTGACCTACATGCTCAGCTAAAACCCACTTAGGACCTTTTAATGAAAAAAGGTCTTCAGGAAGAATTATGGAAAAAACTTCTTGACAAATATTCCAGAGAAGGCACTTTCCGGTCTGAAGCTCCCAAGGTGAATGTAGAGGTTACACCTACAATTTCCGAAATAGCTGGCTCCAAATTCTCAGAGCAGGTGAAAGAGGCTCAACAAATTGAAAAAGCGTGTGCAAAAATAAAGGCTCCGAAAAAAGCAGTGGTTAAAAAAGCGAGATCTGGGACCAGGGAAATGCGAAAGGTCCATCTGCGAAGCCCCGCCAGGTGAGCAACTACCGCAAGGTGACTTGGAAACCTCAGAACAACTCGAGATTTCCGACGAACAGGGGACCGTTTCAAGGATCTCGTAAAATACCGGGACGACCGAATCAAGCTTACTCTCAACCAGCCAAAAAGAACCAATAGAAGTAAGTGAGCTAGCTGGTAGGCTTAGAAGTTATGACCATATTTGGAAATGCATCACAGGAGATAGCGTTATATTGAATGTGATAAGAGGATATAAAATCCAGTTTAGAGTTACTTCATGCCAATTGAGTCCTCTCATGGAGATATCCCGATCACCTGAGGAGATGGATTCTATACATAATGAGATTATGATCCTCCTAATGAAAAAAGTAATTGAAGTGTGTGAGGACTGTGCAGGTCAATTTTTGTCACCTTTTTCCTTGACAAAAAAGTCTGATGGGTCGGACAGGTTCATTTTCAATTTGAAAAAAAACTAAATGAACATATCGATCCATCTCACTTCAAAATATTCGGGTGGCAAAAAGTTTACCATCACCAGGCGCGTTCATGTGTTCTCTTGATCTTAAAGATGCCTTTCATCTGATACCCGTTTGTAACGAGAGCAGGAAGTATTTAAGATTTCATTCAAAGGTATTTTGTATCAATTCACTTGTATGCCATTTGGGTTATGTGTTACTCCTTTTCTATTTACAAAAATTATGAAACCGGCAATGAGTGTGCTCAGATCAAAAGGCTTATTGTCAGTCATTTACCTAGATAATATTTTGTGTATTGGAAATTCCTACAAGTTTTGTGAAGAAATGTAAGACAAATAATTACATTGCTGGAAAGTTTAGGCTTCATTGTCAATTCTAAGGAAAGCCTTTTAGTACCCTCGCAGAAACGTAAATATTTGGAATTTATTCTAAATTCTCAAGATTTCATAGTAGAGTTGACTGAAAAGAAGAAGCTTCATACAGCGGAATTACTGAGCTTTTTAAGAATAGTTTCCGAGTGTAAAATTTGTCACTTTGCTCAATTACTAGGTGTACTAAATGCTTGCTGTCCTGCTGTCGCGTACAGTATGATATATTGCAAACGTCTAGAACGCGAAAAGTAAATACTTTTAATAACTAAATGGCCTCGTTGTTAAATAGTGGAAAATATGAGGAAAAAATTGTGGTCTCAAAGCATCTTAAGCATGATTTTGAATGGTGGAAATATAATCTTACCCTAGGTTATAACCCGATTAGAACTCGTTTGTATCTGTTAGAAATAAGTTCGGATGCATCCCTAACGGGTTGGGGAGCATACTGCAATGGGACAAGTGCCCATGGCTTTTGGAAAGATACGGAAAGATCTTGCCACATTAATTACCTAGAGCTCTTGGCTGCATTTTTTGCCTCAAAAAGTTTTGCAGACGGTGTATCTCAATGCGAACTATTATTGCGAATGGATAATACGACAGCGATAGCCTATATCAACAAATCTGGAGGGGTTTAGTTTCCAAAATTGAGTGAAGTAGCTCGTGAGATTTGGCAATGGTGTAAAAAGCGAGAAATCTGGCTGGTAGCATCATATATCGCTTCAAAACAAAGTGTAGAAGCAGACAAAGCTTCTAGGATAACAAATATTGATACAGAATGGGAACTGTCTGACAAAGTTTTTAAAAAGATTATTAAGAATTTTGGTCGCCCTTCTATTGATCTATTTGCATCACGGCTCAATACGAAATTTGAGTTCTTTTGCTCACGCTTCTCAGATCCTGAGGCAAAGTTTGTAGATGCCTTCACAATCTCGTGGAGAAAGGAAAAGTTCTATGTTTTTCCTCCTTTTGCTCTAATTTTGCCAACATTAAGAGATATTGTGCACGATAAAGCTAGTGGGGTTATTGTGGTACCTTACTGGCCAATACAGCAATGGTACCCTTTTTTAATCTCTCTAATTAGAGAACCAATCTTGTATTTTGATCCGTTCCCAGATTTACTCTTTTACCTTGCAGCACGAGGACACTTCCACTATCAAAGAACCCGAGACTGATGGCAGTGAATTTTTCCGGAGGGCCTTTCTAAGAAAAGGCATTCCTGAAGAGCCGTTGGGCCTTTACATGTCTTCAATAGCTGATACGACCCTCAAACAATATTCAGGACCCTTGAAAGAATGGTTTGGTTTTTCGAGAACAAAGGCCTAGATATTTATCAGCCAGATAGTAATTCAATAATAGAGTTCCTAACGACAAAATTTAATAATGGGGCAAAGTATGGCACTTTGAATACTACTCGTTTAGCAGTATCATTAAGATCGATGAGGGATATATCTAGTGATCCTTTGATAAAGAGATTTTTTAAAGGAATATTTAGACAAAGGCCGATTAGACCAAAATACTCCACTACGTGGGACACGGCACCAGTTCATCAATCTATTGAAAGTCTCTCATCAAAGCAGCTTACGGCCGTGGAAATTTCGGAAGAAACAGCAACCTTGGTGACCCTTGTATCAGCTCATAGGCTCCAGATTCTAGCCTTGATCAATATTAAAAATATACAAGTTACATCCTCGGAACTTCGAATCAAAATACCTGATTTGATCAAAACCTCAAAACCAGGTCGCTGCCAGCCCGATTTAATTTTACCATTTTATCAAGAAAGACCTGGAGTTTGTGCGGCCAAGGCAGTCTTGGATTAATTAGAGTTTACGAAAGGTAGAAGAGGCGATAATAAATCTTTGTTTACATCATCGAGGAAACCTTACAATTCTATGGGTTCCCAATGTATTAGTCGCTGGATCAAGTCTCTGCTACAAAGAGCTGGTGTAGATATGGACTCATTTACTGCGTATACGACAAGAAATGCGTCTACATCAGCAGCGTTGAAGAAAGGTATTGACATTTGTACAATTAAACGTACAGCAGGTTGGACTGCGACTTCGCAAACTTTTGTACGCCATTATAATTTACCGATTCAGAACAAAAATGTTTCGCTCGCGTTATCTGTATTACAAAAAGAATAAAATTTATACAGAGAAGAAAAATAAGAAAATATCTCCTTATATACATCTCTCTCTCTGAAAATGTACATGTAATCTCGAGAACGAGGCGCCAAGTATAATTGTAAAATCAAACAAACTTACCTGTACGAGAAGTTCGATTACAATTATACGAAGGCGCCTCGTTTGAAGATGATTACATCCCCCCCCCGCCCCAATAGTACCCAATACGGGTTTTTTACCTAGTAATCATCGAATTATTTATCTTCTTATTTTTGGACCTAAAATAGACTCTAAAAAATATGAAGCTGCCTGCGCATACGAGTGGATACAGGTACGCTACTGTTACACAGAAAAAAGTTAAAAATTTAAAGCTCTGAACGTTGTGAAACTCCTGATAACTGGACACTACTACACTGAGAGACTTTTTGTTCGAACAAATGATAAAAATGAATGAGAATTTAGTATAATATCGTTCCCAAATAGGGAAAACAGGGTTTGGGTATCACAAATTAATATAGTGGTTTTCAGCCGGCAAAAATTATATTTTTGTTTGAATAAATGGAAAGGATGTTGCAATAACTCTTATAAAACTTGCGAGAATTTGAGATTCACTATATCAAAGTTGACAAGCGAGGTTAAAACGATAATAATACATTTTATTTGAAAGGGTGAAAACATCTTTTGAAGTTGTCATACAAATCATTTCAGAATCTCAAACGACTATATGAAAAATAACAAAAGATTTAACCTTCAGTAGGAGGAACTAAATACAAAAATTAAATACAATTAAATACGGAAACACGCGCACAATTATTATTTTCATTATTATATATACTTAATTTATTCACTACATACATAATTGCACGCTTGATCGCTATGAAAAATCGGAACGCTGCGGCGAGATTCGAACATAACTTACCTAAATGACTAACGCATTTTATCCCTAACAACTAAACCCGACGGCTAACTTACATTATGGAATATTTGGCAAAAAACTCGGCAAAGCGGCGTCGCCTGACTGATTTGTTGCTTCAGACATTTTGTTAATAGATAGGTTAAACATTTTATCACTTTCAATGATTAAATTGATTTTTTATAAAAT
>CAKNWW010330878.1:0-20440 GCA_932074435.1 Andricus kollari
GTGTTTTTTTGAGTTATCAGGTATTTCCGGTGTTGCACAAATTCTAATTTTGGTTGTACAAATTTGAACAAATTCTGCACTAAATATTTGGCCCAAAAAAAGTTGAATTTGCGTGGGTGGTTGCGCCAGCGAAATGGTCCTGTCCGAAGGGGCTGGCTTCTGATCCCATACAGCGGCTGACACCTCGGCAGTGCAAGCACACATCAGCCCCTTGCCCCTTCAGCGGGTAAGGCAGACGTAGTTCGGCCTTTGGAGCACTCCCAGTGAACCACAGCAGGAACGAATTGTAGATTTTTCTCGGTGTATTCTTCACCCAGTCTGTTTGGCCCGCGAGGCGTATTTTCTTTCCGCCCTACCCTCTACATCTAGCGATCATTCCCCTATCCGCTACACAGGGACGCGCCGCATATGGATTACAGACATTCTATGGGAGAAGCGCAAAGGTAATCAACATCCAGTTAGAATCTGATCTAGAGACATACATTTGGATCTAGGAAATCAAAAATGTACGGTCCAGCATTTATCAGATACAGAATGGGAAATTACAGGCACCATTCTTGAATAATTCTGATAGGCCCACAAGAGTGACTCAACCAAGTTACGAACCTATCGATAGAATAACGAATATCTCGGAACAGGAGATAAAGAAAGCTGAACGGAACAATAACCCAAGGATCCTAGATTTATTAGAAGAGACCCATATGGATCACGTGCAATCAGAACTTACCGATCCCATTTGGCAGATAATTTCTTAATACGCCGATGTGCATACTCGAGACGGAGGTTTAATACATTGTACTAATTTAACCGAACACTAGATCATTTTAAAATCCCGTAAAATGGTTAACATTTAAGCGTATCGACCGCCAGAAAGCCACCACAGTTTTTTGAAAGAAGAGGTTGCTTCATTACTCCAGTAAGGTATAATAAGGCTTTCAAGCTAACCTTCTAATTCACCAATATGGGTCGTACCCAAGAAGGGTGGAAAATTACGAATGGTCACAGATTACAGAGAAGTAAACCTTGATACCGATCAAGATGCTTACCCTTTACCTGTAATAGATGACATTTTAGATCATCTGCGAAAGTCAAAATTCTTTTCTGCATTCGATCTTTTATCAGGATTTCATTAAATCCCTATGAATGAAGAATCTAAAAAGTATACAGCTTTTTCCACCAAAGACGGACATTTCGAATTCAACAGAATGCCGTTCGAGTTAAAAAATGCGCCGGCCACTTTTCAGCGCATGGTGGATCAAGCGTCACGAGGACTCGTCGACAAGCGTTCTTTTTAATACCAAGATGATATAGTGATCTTCTGACAAACTACTAAGAACACAACCAGAATTTAATATTACTACTCGACCAAATCAAAGAGACCGGATTAAAATTGCGAACTGCAAAATGCGAGTATTTGAGACCCGAATTAAAATTCCTGGAACACGTTATCACCGCCGAAGGTGTGAAGCCTAATCCAAATAAAGTCAGCGCAGTAAAAGAATTTAAAACGACTGATAACATGAAACAAATTCAATCCTTCCTAGGGTTAGCGGGCTACTACCGGAAGTTTATACAACATTTCTCGCACATAACCAAACCCCTAACCGAACTCACAAAAAAGGACAACCCGTTTTAGTGGAGCACTAAACATCAGGTAGCGGTTGATCAACTTAAGAATGTGTTATGTACAGCACCAGTGCTGCGAATTCGTGAGCACCATGTAGGCCTCAAACGTAGGACCAGGAACTGTCCTTAGTCAGAATGGCAACCACTGCTTCTTCATGTCCAGAATTCTTAACGGAGCCGAGAAAAATTACTCTGCCACGGAAAAAGAGCTACTGGCCGTGGTACGTGCCCCGCTACGCTTGAGACAATACTTCTTGGGAAGAACGTTTCAAATACAAACTGAACGCCAAGCCCTGAAGTGGCTCCACAACGTAAAGAATCCTTCATCCAAATTATTTTGAGACTGGAAGACTATTCATGCAAGCCCATTGAGCACATAAAATGGAAAGAAAACAAGGTGGCTGACTGCCTTTCCAGATTATTTCCAATAAGAAGGGACACCTTACAGGAAGCTACGAAGAATGCCGAGATAAGAACCGAGGAACTGAAATCCAGATTACCCGATGTAGATATATTTAACGCCTCTGGTGTTGAAACGGGCTTGACAACTCCACCTCCATATCAGATAAACTTTAAGAAGCAATTCGTCAAAGAAAAACAGAAACCAAAGCGAGAAAACCTCCCCAAATACGATAAGGAATTCGTACGATCAAGCATAATGCGACAACGAAAGGAAATTACACCCTAATACCAATTACCGGAAATATATTTATCGAGGAAATAGGAATAGCCCGCCTTTACCATGAAACCTGGAAGTTAATGATAAGCATCAATGATACCACTATATAACAAAGGTTACATACATTTGGCGACATAATGCGACTCGCGATTCGAGCGTTTAATTCAAACTGTTCTGAGGAAAAAGAGGTTAGATTAACAGGCGAAAGGTACGAGAGGGCCAGAAAGAAGCTCCAACTACACAACCACGTCATATAAGAAACGACAAAGAGGATTCATTAATTCCTTTCGAGGCATCGATAAAACTCTATTTGGGACTTGAGTAATAACGACCTCGAACATATCAACGAATATTTCGATCAATTATACAAGGACAATAAAAATATGGCTCAATCCTTACAGAACGATACCACATATAAAAAGTCTTTCATAAGCAATAAAACATATAATGTACCTTAGGATAAAAATTCACTACATATATTAGAGGACCATTTAATTACTCTACCTAGAGAAGTAAACGTCGATGTACTCAAACAAATGAAACTGAGTTTAAAGATATTGAGAATTTGTTATGTAAAATAGGGAAATATCATCGGTTTTCAACATGGTCAGAGAAAGCTTCCGTATAGTTAAAATACCTAGGATATGCTAGTATAATATTAATTATGCTATATACATTCTATAGATGCGGATTCTGGGAATTGATATCAAAATGTATTCCTAAAAAGATCTATGTATTTTACGTAAAGACCAATGTGCATAACGCTCCTTCGCCAACTGTTATTTATTTTAACGATCCTCTAATAGAAGAAACTCTGGACTAAACTCTGTCTAACCAAGGGGGTGTAACAGTGGCTTTGGCCTAGAGCGTCAGTTCTAGATAAACCTGATTACTATTCGGAATAAAGAAACGTAGCTCTGATAACTTTGTCAGCGAGACTCCTTTTTAAAAACTCAAATCTTGTCTTGACCCCGTCACATTTCACAATTATGTTCCAATTTTTTACTGGACAAAATATCAATTTTCTGACTGCCAAAATTATCTTTACCAATGACTAAATTTATTATACTATAACCTCTCTAAGCTTGAACAGAACTCTGTTCAAAGTTGAAACCGACAAAAAACGACAAAAATATTATTGAGTGCACAAAACAAAATTGGTTTGCGATAATATTTTTCTCAACCGAATTCAGAGTTTAAAAATGTATCCGAAAACTACTTTCGAAAATACACTTCTCAATTCATAAATACATAGGTCATTTTTTATTAATCAGGTGTCATTCACAAAATACGTGATACGTTCAGGGGCGGGTGGGGGTCTATAAAAGTATCATTCTCCGTGTTAAGAACAATGGAAAAAGCATCACGCGAAAATTTACTGCGTATTTTGTAAATGGCCCCTCATCAGCGCGTTTCCAAACTTCAAAAGTTTGGTCTTTTCCGGGAGGGCTGAAAAGCTTTTAGTGGATGCCAAAATGACTTTCTAAAAGTTTGGGCAACAAAAAAATCCTCTCATGGGTTCAAACGACATGGTAATGAGGATATTCATCAACTGACTCATCTTCTATACCTTCTCTATAATACTCAGATTGCTTATGAAGAGTTATCTCAGCCTGGCAAACAAGATCAGGGCAATCGACATCTATACCATCCATGTCTTCACGCACTCCTTTGTGTTCATCAAATATTTTAACACTGACCATGAAAGGTTAAACAGTACCACCCGCATGAAAATGACGAAGAACCGAATGCACTACCGAAAATCGTTGATTGAAGAGGTTGTTCTACAATACGGAAAAAAGTGGTCCGTTGAAAGAAATCTTTAAACCAGTAGCTCTAACTATTTTAATATGAAGCGCAGCTTTTCGTCTGTGGATTTTCTTAAAATTATTATTTTTCATTTAGGTCCACACTGTTACTATACGTGTAGTAAGCCTTACTTCTGTGAAGAGTATGTTTGCTGATTTCGCATTGTAACGCATATATGTATATGTATATTAGGGTGGGTCGAAAATAAATGCTTTTGGAATTCGAAATCGCTACAACGCGGAAAAGTAGCATATTGGGGTCCTAAAAGTGTATTGTCACGTGGTGGCCAACCACCCGTTATGGATCCTTCCCCAGCTTTTCAGAAATAAAAAAATAGATCGTGATTATTCCCATGGCCGGCACAAACTCAAAATAGAAAATAAATTTCGAGATAAGATCTTATTATAACATAAGGTAAGGAGGACCTGACGTCCTACATCGATCTCCGAAATCACAGAGTTGATTTTTTGGGAAAATCCGGCAGGGAAAAACACTGCCATCAACTCCAACCAACCCGCACTACGTCACTGCCACCAAGTTTACGTCAGTCTAACGCACCCACGGTCACTTCACTATCACAGGGACCATAAGGATGCCGAGTAAACCACTACATATTAATCCAAGTCTCAAGGCTTCGTAAAATAACTAGTAGCCATGCCAGGCTCGACACTTGTCAACACACGGAGCCGCCATGTTACACCGGCCGGCGTTCCACATACCGTAACGGCGGACCGAGTTCCATCGACCAGAGTCCCAGAAATACAACTTGGGAGGGCAGCACCGACTGGGCCGAGAATTGTGGCGCGAGAGGGAAGTAACTGACGAGGCAGAGGACGCCGGAGAGTTCATTTTCGTGTCGGCCATCGACGAGCCACGAGTTTTGAGTGGAAAAAGAAGTAGCCGCAAATTTACTTGGACGAGTCCATTTTGTTCTGCCGGACTGGCATTTAAGTAAAGTAAAAGGGACTCTGTGATTCCAGGATTGAGGTAGGCGTTACTATTCTTACTTTTCTTCAGATATCGTTTAGGTTTCATGAGATTATTTAAGTTTTGAGTTCTTTATTTATTTAAAATTTTTGAGGTTACTTAGACCTAAATGGTATGTGAAATATGTGTCGCGCGTAATGATTGAAAAATGTGTCTAGATTTTTTTCCGGCTGATGTCATGTTGAGTGTAGAAGCCAATTGAAATTGAGAATTTGGTATCAAGAATCTTTGTGTAGGTTAAGCTTTTTCTTTGTGAACTTTTAGTTATTGATGAAGTTTTGATTTCCTATTTTTCTTAGTTGATCTAGTAGTTTCTTTACTTATTAATCATGGTTTCTGTTTAAACCCCTTTATTATTATAATCCTCCCGACATCGTGATGCATGAGAAAAAAGGTGGAAGAGTCTACATTATCGTCACTGCTTGTCCACTTAACCAATATCCATGAGTATAGCGAGCTGAGGGATGAAGTAAAGACAATATGGAAGAATGTGAAACATGCATTTATTAATCCTATTGTGATTTCGGCTACAGAAAATGTGCACGTAAGACGCACTGAACATCTTGAACATTTAGGAGTCAGCAGAGTACTGGCACCAGATCAGAAAGTTGTTTCATTAAACACCTGTCGTATTTAAATAAACTTCCTAGACCATCAGGAAGCAAGCGATTCAAAACCTATGGAGTGAAATATGGTAGCTATAAAGAAAGCATCCAGAGGCGACAATTGTCACCTTCAACGCACGCGACCTCTGTCTAATGATAACAGCGGTGAAGGACGAACTCCAAACTACGCCATGCTCGTTATTTTGTACCTAATACAACATAATCGCGAAAGATTTCAAACATCGTATGAAATTAATTTATAACATCATCATCTCATCAGGCACTTGACTTAGTCCGACTTAGAACAAAATTGTTTTGAATTAAAGACAAGTACAAAAAGTAATAATAATAAGTTAGAATCAAGAAAAGTATAATATTTTGTACATATTTGGTACATTTTATTGTAATGGCTTTATTTTCTATCTTTCATTTGTAAAACTTTTTGTATGTCAAATCATTTTTTTTCTGGCAGCAAATCTAGTGAAGCGAGTTGTGCTCCTTCGAAAATTTCAGCAGGTGTGCGCTGAAACTCTTCATTTTGTTCCAAATACAACATTTTCCTAATTGTCCATTGTTTTATACTGATGCAAGACGTGACAGCGATGAGGATATGAAAGGATTTATAATTTTTGTTTAAAAAAATACAGATTAATAATAGAAGTTTATAGTTTTCTTATTGAAGAAGTTAAACGATTAAGTTATTTTGGCTTGTAAAGACAACATTTGATGTTCTTACTTCTGGTCAGTTTTTCTTCTGTGGGTCTACATTTCACAAATATAATATTATTTCCTTGAAGATCGAAATAAAGTCTACTCTCTTGTTATCCACTTTATGTGCGAAAATAAGAAAAAAAAAAGCCCCTAACCACAATTATATTTTCAATTACCTTTTCGGCTCATTAAAAACAAATATATACATATATAAAAAAGAGGGGTCTACTGAAAGAACATTTCAAAGTACGCATTTTCATAAATTTGTCTATTTTTTAACCAAATATTTTATCCTGAACTTGAGGTTATATTTTGATTTGAAGGGTTGCTAAAATATCATTTAAGACCCTTCAAATGAACCGGCGGAAAAAAATTCAACTTCACTGGATATGGGTCTGTGAACATTTTTCTTTACTAACGTGGGCTGAAAATCACTGTATGAATTCAATCACAAACTGCAGAAAACGACCTCCCGAGTTCAGGCGGTGTTTTTGACAGTCGAGTTTGAAGGCAGACATTCGACCCCTCTAATCGAATGAACACAATCATCCTCCGCGTCAAACCTGCCGCTCCACATTAGTTAAAACGCAATGACTAGACAAAGCAGTCGTACGTCGCAGATGGTCACCCATCCGAGTGCTGTCTTTCTTTAACTCTTTGAGTGCTTTTTCATTCATCCAATTTGAATTTTCGCGGAACTTTGACTAGAGCAGCTAGCGCTAACTAGCGGCTGTAAGCTCCCCTATCACTAGGTGGCGAGACGAGAATGCTACATTTCTCGCTGAAAACATCGACCTGTCTCCATCTCCAGCTAACTATCTCCATTCTATTCACATCGTTCGAAACGTGCGATTTTACATTCAGTCCACAAGCATGAAAACGCGCCTTTTCATGATAAAGATGTGAAAAATTATCTCATGTTCACGGAGTAAAGTTAAAGTACAGAAAAATAGTAAAATTCATGGAAAATGGTATTTTTCTCGTTATTTTCAGTTAAATAACATTCTATTTTAATAGGGGTTGTAACATTATCGTATTTGAGGTGTCCCACCAGGGGTACCAGTTGTAACATTATCGTATTTGAGGTGTCCCACCAGGGGTACCAGTTGTAACATTATCGTGTTTACTAATCTTTTCCGACGTTGAGCCAAGATCAGCTAATCTCAATTCTATGCAAATTTTCTTGTTTCTTACATTTTATAAGTTACATTCGATACAGATATTTACGTTTCTAACGGGTGTTTTTTTTATAGTGATGTTGCAAATTAGAGCTTTTCTCTGACAATATTGATGATTGCGAAAAATTGTATCTCTAATTTGCTTTTAATATACACTATCCAATAACTCGAGACCAATTATGCAAACTGGGTCAAGTTTTGGAAGTACATTAAAATTGCCCCTAACCACTTTATTATTTAAACTAACAAGCAATGATACCCTTGGAACTGGAATTGGTGCCCCATTCTCCCCTTGATGAAATTCTATACTTTTTCCAACACGTAAGCTTTGGAATTGGAAAAAATTTGTACTTAAAAAATCTTGAGATATATAACTTTCGACTGATCTTAATTCAACTACGGCTGTAGATTCAAAAACCCTAATCCGGTTTCGATTTTGATTCATTTTGTAGATCAATTGTGATATTTTCGCGTGGATACGATTTATTTGTTTTGATTCTGGGATCACAAGAGCGCCGAGAAAGGAAACGCGTACGAAATAGTTTCAATTATTTTTTCTCAATCTACCCCACCTCATTCTTCTTTTTGAGAATCCAGGACCTTTTTTGTAAGTTATGTTCGGAATTTTGTCATAACCAAAACTTCATTCTACACAGACCTAGTGCAATGCCTAGAATAGAATTCCATTTAAGTTTCCTACCACAAAAGCCACAATCTTTCAGGTTTTCACACCTGGCAGTGGACTACAGTTTTTTATCCTACTTATGTGAGGCCTTTGGAAATTGTTCTTTGAGTCTAGAATTCCATTCTGGGTGTTTTCTCACACCGTAGGTCTTCTAGCCACAAATAACAATCACGGAGTCAATAATCAATTAGCATTTATCAGTTACTCCAACTAGGTATAAATTCCTGTCACACAAGCCCCAGATTGTGAATCTAGTAGAGGGTGTGACTGGGACTTCTTTCAAGTTTCTTTTACTGTACTAATCCATTATTGTATTCATCTCATTTTAATTTACTGCAATCAAAAAAATCGATAGAACTCTAGTGCACAAGCCCCAGATCGAAACCTGGTAGAGGGTGCACATAGTATTCCCTACTTCTTTTTGACTTTAAGAAGGAGAAAAATAATAATTCCAGACTTTCCCTTTAGGCGGGCAGGTGAGGACCAGAGATTCCCGTAGGTATGTCAGCCTAAAGCCCCAGATCATAAGACCTGGTAGAGGAAGACTGACAGTTCCAAGGGAAAGAATCACAAATCCACACGATGCCAGAAATTAGGGAAAATCAACCTCACCTAAGGTTATCACTTTGATTGTCCACTTACTGATTCCTGGGTCCGTTGATCCGCGATACGACCGAATCCTATCTCCTTGATCGGAGACGCTTCTAAGTTCTGCTGTTCCGCTGAACGGTCTGGAGAAGAGTGATTCCTCGATTGTCCCTATCCTGCCGATGTCTTGCCAGTGCGTCTTGCTCCCGCTGGTATCCCTACCATCTGGCCTTGTCATGCGCACTGAAAACTCTTGATTTTTCCTCCTGACCCATTAGCCCATATATATATATATGATTATTCATATAACTTGATATGATATCTCCCTCTTACTTTTATTCTATGAATATATAGACGGACGAACCGTTTCAGGGTAAACCGAAAAAGTTGTATTACTCATCCGTATATATGCCCAAACCGTATGATTTAGTAATTTGTCTTAGGCCAAACAACTTTACAAATGAGAGTCAAACTGTTGATATTTCTGAGGAAAGTACACAGTTTTCGTCGGTGTGAGTAGAGTAGGTGCTAACATATCAAAAATAGTATGCATATTTGTAAGATTATAATGAAGATGCACACGTATTCAACACGTATTTAATACATATTCAACAAGATCATTATCGTTAGTTAACCCTTCTAACAATAAGGTTTATGTCGCTTCCCTATATGGCACTACATTCCAACAACACGTGAAATAGATTTTTGGAATCAGGTTGTGAACATATACACTAGAAATCCCATTTAAGTGCGGTTTCGGGCACTGTCCTGAATGGCCTTCACTTAAAGCGAACACAACATTCGCTCGCTCCGAACGTTCACAGGCTGGGCTGCATGAACGCTTTCTTTTCGATTGCGAGGCATAACGTAGCCTATGATGCAACTAACGCGCTGAGTGCGGCTCTTTGTTCTATTTCACGCTGGGCTGGACACATCATCACCTCTTGGGCCCGCGGATCCAGTCAACAATGAGCCATGACTTTCACTTAATACATAAGTAATTTATTATTGAAGTATGCTTAGCGTCTGGTCTCAAGCTTTAACTAAGGGCAAACCTGGAGACTTTGTAGCTTTTCGAGTCAACTAAGCGCTTTTTTAAAGTCAACATGTTAATTCTTTTTTGGAGTTTATCCTTGTGCAAAATGTGGATCTTGGTTTTTCTCTTATTAATTGGGAAAACGTTGATAGAAGAGCAGGCTTCCAGGCATCTGATCTTTCTTGCAAGATCGATAAGGGAAAATGCAAAAATCGCTGAATCGTCGGCATATGCCGTTTAGTATTTGGGTGATTGCCTAGGCCACACAATTCACTAATCAAATGCACCTGTCATTACATGGTTTTGTTGTGTCACCTTTCTTATGTATCATAATTGCGTGCGACTCCGACGAGTCCTTGGTCAACAGACCGAGGAGGGAAGAGACGGCTGAGATACTCGCCTCATTCGTCCAAACTTATGGGCTTTATAGCATTCGGTCTAGGTTTGAATTTATTAATAGCAGACCAAAAGGCCTTAAAATCATGACAGTTACTAATTGTTTCGGAAATGGATTTTCTGTAAGACTTGTCTTTCTGATCTGATGCTTTTAAAAGATTTTTTTTAGCAGCCTTGTATTATTTTGTATCTGATTTACTAAATTTGACTTATTAGACTTTCAAAGCCATCTTCTCGCGTCTGTCTTAGTGTCTGCACAATTTTTATCGTACCGTGGTTTTGAAAAGTAATTCTTCATCGGGAGTGTCATTGATCCCCATTTTTTTCATGCCGGCCTCTTGGGCAACTCTTTTGATTATGGCGATAATACTAGTGGTTGTATCATTTGTGGATCTATTAGGATCGCCTCTCAGATGATTGTGACTCATTATATCAACAAATGTATCTTTGGCCCCCTACTCCCAACGCATAGATTCGAATCTCTGATATTAGATTTGACTCCACGATCAAAGGTATGTTATCAGACCTCGTTGTGAGGTTGAGTACTTTAATGTTACAGCCCAAGTCGGCATGAAGCCTGTCACAGATCGCGTAATCAATTACACTTGGTTTATTTGAACTGTGGAAGGTGAATTGTCTGAGGATGTCCCTAAGCAGTCTAACATTTAGAATCGCCGAGTCACATTGTTCTAAACATCAATTAATTTTTCATCCCTGGAGTTACATTTTTTATCGAGTGAATTTCTTATGCTTACCATGTACTATGAGAAACTGCTATCATTTCTACGTCTTATATTTACCGTTTTTGCGTCAAAATCGCCGGCTATGAAAATTGGAAGTTGGAGGAATCTGTTACTAACTGGAGTAATTAGTTCACTCAAGTTTTCTAAAACTGTTTCAATCTCTTACTGCGGATTTGAATAAACGACAGCTTCTAATAATTGAATAATTAAAGCAGTTATTGTAATCATCAGAATCTCTGGAGACTAATATCTTTTTATTATTATATTTATTTTATTTATATATTTATTAATATATCAATATCGATCAGTTCATGTTTGTAAAGTTCCCTTTTCTTATACGCGATTAATAGTCCCCCTTGCATGACGCTTCATTTCATCTTTAATTGCATACGAAAAACCCAGATTATATCCCGCCAACTAAAGAGAACTATCATTATTTACCGTTAACCATGACTCTGAGAATCACAAAATATCATAGATTGCTGCGTGCTCCACGGTGTCTGCTGCTCCTTGTCGTTTGTTTACAACTCATAGCAGTGGTTACAATATGTTTGTAGGTAGAAATCTGCTTTTTCGGTGTGTTTGTGTGTGTGTGTGCGCGCTGAATTTAATCCGTCATTCAGTCATTTTAACTTTGACTGTTGCTTGGTTCTGGTTTACCTTGTAGAATCCGTTGGAACTCGTCCTCTCCTGGACTTGAATGAACTTTTTGAATTAGCAAAGTTTTGAGCGGCATGGCTTGTGGGTGTATGTATTTCTTCCAGACTTTCCCCCTTTAGAATGTCTTCTATTTCCTTCTCTGATAATGTTTGATCTTCCATGTATAAGCTTGTGCCTTTTATAACCGCAGCCTCTCCTTGACATTTGAGTATATATCTGGCTTTCAAGATGGGTTTAATAGCCTCTCTTTCTTCGGAAATAGTATCGTTAGTAATTGCGAGGTCAATTGCTTTTAATTCCGTAGTTTTATCAAAAAGGCCTTTGGAATATATATGTATATGTAAGCGTATTCAAGTATGAATGGAGAGGGAAGAGTCCCCGTATGATGGAACTCATGGTGGTGATGGTCTACGACAGGCGAGCTGTAAACATACTTATGCACACCCTTATTAATTATTAAACACTCTTGTAGTTTATATAATTATGTTTCATTTAATAGACGTGGGACACCACAGCCTTCTTTTATCGTGGAGCAATGAGTTTAATTGGAATAGCTCTGTTTTTGCCCTAGACGAATTTGCCAATCCTGTAAACAGAGACTAAACATACCTGTTGAATTAAAGTTCCTGCTTTGTTGTTGATTTTCATAACCTCCTCTATTATTTTCGTCTCCTTCTCATCGATATCTGGAACTTTGTAGAAAATTAGCTTATTTTCTCTTAAAGATTTTTCAAAAATTTGTCTGCTTCTGCTCCACGTCGTCAATCTTCTTCTACACGTTTGCGACATCCTTGTTTTGAGCAGCAAATGATAAGTTAGTATTCCCGATATTCTGTTCGATTCTGTCGTTGGTTTCCTTCATCCATTTGATATCAGCTTTGATCAAGGAGAATCAAATGTACGGAGGTTGACATTTTCGCCACAGAAAAAAGGAAAGAAACTCCAATTTAGCACTTCACAGACACCAAAAGACTTTATAGAACTTAAGACGCGCGAAATTAAGAAGGTTGCAATCACAGTCTATTTTCAAGCCAATACTCCTTTTTCTAATCCGAGTGAATGGTAACAGTTGTGTAGGAGAGATTACCCTATAGTAGATAATCATTCACTTAAAATGCCAATGTATGTAAAGTAATGAATTTAATGTAATTAATATTTAATACATGCTACGTAGTAATATATTAACATTATAATGGATGATTTCAATTATATTTGTGCTTAGAATGAATGATTATCTACTGTAGGGTAGACTTACACAAAATTACGTTCTGTTCGGTACTTTAACTTAGCTGTGCGTACGTATGATCATTTTTTATTAAGTATGTACTGCATAGGCACTTATAGCGCTTAAAGTTCACATGGATCAACAAAAAATATTGGCTTAAAAATAACGAGGAAAAAGAAAGTTTTTCGTAATTCTTTTACATTTTTGGTACTCTGACTTCAGTGTGCAAACATAAGATAATTTTCTTTTTTTTTGTTGACATTATGGTTTTTGACCAGAATGAGAAAATATGAAGCCGATGGAAAGTTTTTTTAGTTACTGATCCTTTAATGACCTAAACTAAAGAAAGGACCAATAGTTCGAAAAATTTAACATTGACTCTACACAAAATAATTTTCGATAAGGTCTATACTGCACAGTAACTTATATTATTATAATATACAACTTTTACGGTCCATCCCTATAACAAAAAGTTTGTGTTATGCAAACAACGAGAAAAGTACCAATTATCGTGATTTTTCCCTTTTTTCAGTATTTGAACTGAGTCCACAAACATGAGATAATTTTGTATAAGATCTACATTAAATAAGCACGTATATCATTGTATAAAACTTCAATAGTTCACCCATTTCACCAAAGAAAATTATTTCTTCGAAAGTAAGGAGAAAAATATAATGCTTCATGATATTGATCATTGACCATGTTGTGCGAATTCACGGAATTTTTTTTTTTTCGAAAAAACTTCCAGGAAGTCATTTTGGCACCCATTATAAACTTTTTAGGCCCCCAAGAAACGAAAAGATCAAAATTGATTTTTTTCTCGATACGCCCTAGACTGATCGATCAAAACTATTATAGTATATTACATAGCAAGGAGAAGAGCTCCGTCTTTTCATGATGAGGGCAATGTTTTCGGAACAAGTGGTAGGCGAGGGCCGAATTCCCGATCTTACCACGAGTTCCGAAAACGTTGTTCGAGCCATGAAGACGTCTCTCCTCCATGGAATGTTCTGTATTTTTTTTTGTAGAGACGCGCAAAATGTGAAGTGTGTTCTACTGGTGAGGGATTCAACATGATCTCTCCTTTCGAGTCAGCGCAACCAAGCACATTTGATACCTGCCATATAATGTTGAACCTCATACCCTAACACCTCTGTTCTACTACGAGGTCCAATATTACATATGCGTCTGCTCACGCAGCTCGAAAAAAAGAGAGTTTAGGCTCAATCTGCAAGCTATAGAACACGCTCATTTTATGCGGCTACTATAAACAATTTTTAAGATACTAGGGTACAAAAAATGTATAAATGTTCATTTTTTCCTAAAAAAATAGGTCCAGTAGGATTTCCAAGGATTCCATCGAAAGGCTTTATTCTAGAATTGGATGATGGCCATTTTTTTGGAAACGAACTCGAGGTTTTTACGCATGGCGGCAATACACCATTCGCATCCTGGTTGAAACAAAAGGAATCTATCACTGGCCATCATGTTTTTTTACAAACTGCATTTACTCAGTTTTATGTTTCAAAAGGACCACTTAAATATCTCAATGCTATAGAAATGAAAGATTCTGATTTTCATCAGCCACGGATAGCTTTCATAAATTTAGAGCCTAATCTACGGATGGCAGCTCGAAACTTTAAAGTTTTCGATGTCACTAAGAAATATGATCCTTATGTGCATAGGGGACAAATTTTCGTAACAATACCAGTAACCAATAAAGTGTTTTTTGCAACTTATACTCATGTTCAGGAAGAAACTCAGGTAGAAATAACTAAATATTTACATTATTGGCCACACCACCCACGCCCCGCCAATGATAGGACCTTTGAATATCACTAGCTATAATATATCCTTGCAGGGCGGGAATTGCGATGTCCATGAGATATTCCACGGTTATTGAAGCATACAAAATTATTGCGACCATAATTCCCCTCTTCTTCTCTTCTCCTCTTGCTTATGTTTGAAAAAGGAAATGATGGTCGAAATTATTTGGTATTTATTTATATTCATGAAATATCCCAAAGATATCGAAATTTCCGCCCTTATATGATATATCATTCGCTATATTCCAATATCCTGATAGCCAGGTGGCTGGGATCATCAAATTTAGACCCATAAAAGTTAAAGAGATTAGGAAAATCCTCGGACAAAGCATCAGGTTGACGTGATCTTTCTCATTTTTATTGCTCTAATTGTTAATAGACTCAGGGTTTGTATCCAAGAGTTCAGGTTTCGTCCATTCGCAGAATGAATGTCGGACGTTACAAGACGTAACGTTCGACTACCTACTTTGAAGCTTTTCTATTTGACGATTACTTGTAATAGCAAATTTAGTTCAATAAATTCCAATTGTCAAGTTTTACAGTTTAAATTTGAGTTTTACTTCTTTATTTCTAGTTCCTATTAATTTCCAGCTTAAAAATAGTTTTTACCTTCAGTTCGTTTCAGCTCTTCGGAGCCTGAGAATTTTATTCACCAAATTCTCCAGGAGCCCGGAGCCTTTCATCGGTGGTGTCGCAAATTTAATATCGAATGTACCACTACTAAAGAAAATTTTAGTACTTGATAGACTGTCTATCCAGGGAAAACATGAAATTGAATAAGATTATAAATACTTAGGGAAAATTTAACGAAAATCTGTCAAGAATTAGAATCTAAATAAAATTCTATAATCACATTACATAAAAATCCTATCAAATTAAATCAAACAAGCTTCACGAACCAAATTACATCAGCAAATTTGATAAAAGTCCTATCTATTGAATTTCACGATCAAAGACCTATCAGCACTTTTAATAGACCTTTCTTTCAAATTTTAATTATCTAGAAATCGTATGCTTTTCTCTCATCATATTTTCATTAAAATTATTTCAAAACGTATCGGTACAATACTTCTATCACATTTTGTGTTTCTGAGTCTATATTTCTATAAAATCTTACACACTTTTCCAAGGAAGAAGCTCTTTGTCGAGTGGAAAATAACTTGCGAGTAACTACTCGACTTTGTGAAGACTCGGAAATGAATTAGCGACCTCCTTGTGAAGAGGCTCCATGTCGAGGGGACTCTCGCTCGGTGTTCGCTGATTGATTTCAAGTAATGAAAACACACATACTTAACTAGGGAGGGTACCGTATGTCAGAATGAGTGAGGCTCACTTGAGTGAGGCTGTGCAAAGAGGTCCGCGTCATTCACTATGCGATGGGATACGTCTGGCACCAGAGAGACATATTTTCAGAACGTTGCCAACCACGAAATGGACCGACATCTAAAACCTCGGCAAAGGTGGCAAATTCGGTGCATTGCCTTAAGAATAAACACGGGTGTGGCACAATCGGCTTTATAGCTTGAGCACTAGGGTGGATCCTCACGGGCTCTCCCGCCAACATTACAAACTAACAAAGTGTATCACATCTTATCTTCTGAAATTTTGGAACTTTCTATCAAATTACATCCATCGAAAAATCTTATATTTTTCTATAAATAGTTTCTGATTAAAATGTTATCAAATTTTATTGTCAAAGGATTTGTATAAAATCTTTTTTTTAAAGAATCTTGGTAGCTTCTATTTAAGTATATCCGACGAGAAATCTTGTACCTTTCCCTTAATATCTTCTCATAGAAATTCTATAAAATATCATCCATTCCATAATAGTACCAAGTCGTACGTATCAGAACCTCAATAATTTTTATCAAATCGTATCCACCGAGCAATTTTATTATTTTCTATAAAAATTTCCTTTGGCATAAGATAAATTGCACAAGAATTGATAGACTCTGAATCCTGATCAAAAAGCATAAGATTTCTCGGTGAGTAGAATAAAAAATCTTGTGCGGTTAGGTGTTTCAATGCGCAAAATGTTGATAGAAGAGTACAGGAGTTCCCACATATGATTTGACATGGATCGGATCACGAGCACATCTCACGCGTTAGCTGGCTTTATGTACACACAGTAAAATTTTCGCTTTGAAATAAGGAAACCTGATGCTTATTCCAATTTTGAACACAAATGAGTATTGTTGTGGATCTGAAAACATACAATAAGGTAAGTTGCAAGCTAAATTTTAAATCGTTACTCTGAGTCGCAAAAAGCCTCTGCAGAAGTTCTGGATACAGGTTGAGTTGACATTCATTGACATACACGTGTAAATAGGCTACACGAGTAAATAGGCAACCCCTTCTGCTAATAAAAATACAATGATAGAAATCCAATCTTAAGCAGAGTTTGTTTATGCAGATAAAATATTGGGCATATATAGTATATATAGGTAAAAGTTTGTCATAAGGACAACCGCAGGATTTCGCTGGAAGCAGGTGCTAATCTGATGAATTGCACCCGCTCCCAGCGTAATCCCGGTAAAATTTCTCATGACCGTGAGATAGGTGGTTACAGTCTACGACGAATTCAATACGATGATCCGGGAAAAGTCTCGTGCACCCTGAGGACACGGAGCGACCCAAAGACGACCCCCTTCTGCATTTTCCCCGCAAGTGTCTTAGCATTTTCTTGACACACAGGGATGCTTTTCAGGCAATTAACCAGTGAAACCTTGGCACCTCCTAGAGCGCCGATGATCAAGACGATAAGCTTAACGGAATACTCCGGGTACAGCCGTCGCAACTCCCTTATAAGTTCTTTATACCTCTCTTTCTATTCATTCTCCTTGGCTATGATATTTTTGTCAGCTGGTGCCGAAAATTCGATAACGAACATGGTTCGTTTCTCGAAGTCAAGAAGAACAATGTCAGGCCTCGAGTGCGCAACAGAAACAATTTTGGATGTAGGTCGTTCCCGCATGAGTTGGACTACCAGATAGTATGTGTCCTAGATGCTCGGGGTGTGCATGACACGCTCTGCATCTATCATCGGGAATGTCTTGGCTCAAAATGTGGCGACGGTATGCTAGAGTGAAAATGACACCGTCTTGACATGCCAAAATGAAACCCTCCGTGCCCGACTTCAATCCGGGTGATTTAAGGAAAGCAAGCGTTAGCTCATACGACATCGACAGATCCTCCACATTTCTGTGAAAGACGCCATGCATCTTCTTCTCGAGGAGCTGTTCGCGAAAGGTGTTCTCCTGTGCTTTCTTAATCCGGGCCTTCAGAAGTGAGTACTCGAGATCGATAAGTTTGATGCAAATTGCTCATCCCTGACATTAAGTTAAGGCCGAGTGATTCAGCAGCCTCCTCCGCTGCTTTGTAGAGAAACGCCCCTTTGCCCACTTCTTCGTGTTTCCTGACCATTTTAAGAAGAGGGTCTTGTCCATTTGCGACTATATGTGCTGTATCCAAAATAATCCTGTTGTGTAGACATTCAAGATTTAGTATTCCGCGACCACCTTGACGGCGTGAGATGTAAAGTCGCGGAACGGAAGATTTAAGGTGCCTACCGGGACGGCAAGCATGTTCGTCGCAGATAATTTGTTCCTCGTCGACAGTTCCGCAGACCAAATCCGTCGAATGAGACGTTTGTATCTGCATCGGAGAGTATCCTTTATAGATGTCACGTCCTGAATGCGGCTCTGTGGTACGCCCATGTATGTATAGGTCTCTCCAGCGCCAAGGTGTCGTATAGCGCTTCTGTCGACGACCTCAGGGTCTTCCGGGATTCAATTAAGTTTTCCTTTCTTCAAATAAACCTTGGCGCATTTTTCGAAACCGAACTCCATTCCAATTTCTTGAGTGTACTCTTTGACAATGTCTAGGGCTAGATGTAGTTTCTCTTGATTTTTAGCATAGATCTGAAGATCATTCATGTAAAATACATGAATAACTTTATGCTTTCGATTTCCCGGTTTGCCGCAGAGGTACCCTTCGGAATGGCCAAGTGCCCTTCTACCAAACACTCCGGAATAGGCTCTTCCGACTTTAGATATGAGGTGAAAACGCGTGCCAGATGCTGGCGAGTTAAAGGAAACTTCTTCCACCAGAAGGTCTTGACACCATCTGGTCCCGAAGCGGAATAGTTCTTCATGCCTCTTAATACGTTTTTCACCTCCCCGGTAGTGATAGGTGGGCATGCCTCCTCCAGTGTTATGAGGGTTGCTGAAAATAATTTAGATGGAAACACGACGACGAACCAAAGACACCCAGAGCACCAGCACGTTTCGATTCAATAGTTCAATAGTTGATTAAGACCAACCGCGGAAAGCAGGCACCTCCTGAGAGGTGATCACGATTTCAGGACAAGAAGGAACATTAACATGCAACTTCCTCTTAAGTCCCAAGATCTGGCTGCAATGGATGCGTCCCTTCGTAGAGAAATTTCGCAAGAAGCCGACCTCTGGACCATCAATTGCTTAGTTTATGATGCTGCGAGAGCTTTGGCTGATTCAAATCGAAAGCTCAAACCGACGAGTGATCAAAAGACCAAATGACGCTAACATCAACTGAACAAGAAGATTGGATGGGCAAGACAGAATGCGTCCCGTGTTCAATGCGTGATTGAATACATAACATCTGGTATACCGTTCACGGAAAGGGATGAAGAACTTCTGGTGGAAGAATTTAACTTCTACACACCAATATTTGGCCCGCATATTCACCTCATATTTAAAGTCAGAGACGCCCATTCCGCAGTGGCTGGTGTTAGAACGCACTATACTCCTAACGAAAAAAGGCAACTTGTCCAACCCAGAGAATTACAAGCCAATAACTTGTTTCAACACACTGTGTAAGATCTTTACAGCTGTCCTAACCAACAGGATTGTTCGGCGAATTGAGCCTGTGTGGCATGAGATGTACGAACAAAGTGGCTCGAAAAAAGGTGTAGCAGGCTGTCGAGAGAACTTGCTAATTGACAGGTGTGTCTGTAAACACGCTGCAGCCCATCAGCGCGTCCTATAAACGGCCTGGATTGTCTGCCGAAAAGCTTTCGATTCAACCTCTCATAGTCTTATCATCTGTCTGTTGGAAAGCTTGAAGGTGCATCCACACATAGTGAGATGCATAAACAGATTGATGCATCTTTGGATAACTAGATTTATTATCTCATCTGGAAATTATCATGTGACAAAAAACAACGTCACCTTCCAGAGGGGTGGGGGGGGGGTGGAATACCTCTGTGGCGACACTTACCAGCGCGAGCATAATGTCACTCATGTATTTTATATGGATGACCTGAAGCTCTATGCCTCTCCTAAAGGCAAACTTGAAACTATCACAGCAGATACAAGCATCTTCTTCGACAAACTTGGTCTTTCAATCTGTCGGTGTTGAACAAGGTATCTGCGACTAAGGTGCTTGCCGTCCCGGTTCTACTCTACTCGTTTGGGACAGATTAATGTACGAAGAACGAACTTAAGGCCCTTGATGGCACCACACGTAAGATCGTGCATATGCATAAAAGCTTGCATATCAATTCTTCAGTTCTGCGATTATACATTTCATGCCGTCAAGGCGGACGCGAACTTTTGAATTTCCACTGTCTTTATAACCGAATTGTTCTAAGTATAGCTTACATCGTAGCCAATGGCAGAGATCCTCTCCTAAAAATGGTCAGGAACCA
>CAKNWW010330909.1:647-13900 GCA_932074435.1 Andricus kollari
ACCATTAAGAATTCTAGTATTCTAATTTACTGATATAATATTATTATAATTATAATAATAATAATTATTATTTTATATTATAAATATATATATATATTTAAGTATTATTTTTTAATAATTAATTATCATATGAATAGAATTATTTCAATGGAGGTAGATTAGTAGAATAGTGGAACAGTTTTGACCAATTACGTGCATGCACAAGCTTTCACAGTCAATCCATTGGTCAAAACTGTTTCACTATTCTACCAATCTACCTCCACGGGACTGCGCCCTGAGGGAGGGGTGAAGATAATCGAAGAATAGGTTGGGGAGTCGATTCCGGAATCGATTTTCGACCCGTCAGACTCGGTTCCAAACAATCAATTCCCAGGCACCAAGAATCAATTCTTCGCAGGAATCGGAATCGATTTCACAGTCCCTAGCCAGCATTCAGCCTGCATCATCAACTACCGCCTCTCTCCTTTTGAACGATAAGATGCTTTTTCCAGTGTTCTGAACACGCAGGATAATACTTTGACAGACGCCCACCCTCCCCTGAACGTATCACGTTTTTTGTGAAAGACCCCAACAGAGATTCTATCGATTAGATAGAGCTATCGGATTCCCACCCTAATGTTTCGATCATATTGTAGTCCACCATTTTACTGAGAGGGACCTATACAGCGTGGAGACTAAGGCCCTGTTTCAATCAATAGGGTAAATTCACTTTAAAATACAGTGAGCTCACTCCCATAGCAGGGTTGGGCAGTTACGCGTAACTCGAGTATTTTCTACGTACGAGGGTTGCCTTTTATATTTTGAGCATAATAATGAAAAGACAATAATTGATCATCGAAAATGGCTTTGTTGTTTTTCAAAGTATTCTCGCTGAAACTCAACACACTTTTGCATGCGCTTGAACAAATTTTCGAAACATTTTTTCCACTCCGATTGAGGCACCTCTGAAACATGCATTTTGAACGAATCAACCGCTTCTTCAGGCGTCGAAAAACGTTGACCTCGTAATTTATTTTTCATGTATGGGAATAAAAAAAAGTCGTTAGGTGCTAAGTCAGGGCTGTAGGCTGGATGACCCATCAATTCGACGTTTTCAGCCCTCAAAAAGTCCCTTGTTGCAGCGGATGTGTGAGAGCTCGCATTGTCGTGGTGGAGGATGATTCGTCTTCGGCGGCTAATTTCCCTCATTTTTTCAAAGATCTCCGGAAAACAAATGGTTGTATACCATTCCGAATTGACCTCCGACGTTGCTCCAACGGCACCGTTCCTACGTGGCCGGTTTCTCCAAAAAAACAGGCAACCATTTGCTTCGAAGTGCTTCATGCGCGAACAACTTTTGTCGGATTTGGCTCATCTTGGAAGATCCACACAGTCGACTGCTGTTTAGTTTCAGACTCATAAGCAGAAATCCATGTTTCGTCACCTGTTACGATGGCATAGACATGCTTTGAATCACCGCGATCGAATTTTTTCAGCATTTGTTTTGACCAATCCACACGAGCCTTTTTGAGCGATTGTCAAGTTATATGGGATCCAACGGCAACACATTTTTTTGACAGACAAATTTTAATGTAAAATTGCTTGCACGCTGGTCCCACTAATGCCCAAGGATGCCTGAATCTCACGTTAAGTCACATGAAGATCTTGCATTATTAGTTCACGCACAGCGTCAATTTTTTCTGGGACAACGACTGATTTTGGGCGACCTTCACGACTTTCGTCACTGAGCGTACTGCGGCCACGATTAAATTCGTTGTACCAGCGTTTCACAGTGGCCAAGGATGGAGCTTTATCGCCAAAAGTCGTAGTGAGTTGATCGATGCACTCTTGTCTTGATAATTCACGTCGAAAATCGTAAAAAATCATCGCACGAAAATGTTAACGATTCAATTCCATTTTTTCGCTGAGACAATATTTTCAAGTCACTGAAAACAATACAGGTTATACTCAAGTAACAAAACGTTCTGAAGAAGGTTATGGTTAAAATGGTCAAACTTTCAATTAGAATCGTCAGATGGCACCTGTAAAAACTAGTATTGCCAAGGCTCAAAATATAAAAGGCAACCCGCGTATAATACGTTTTTGACGTCATATACGTCGAAAACAGTAGAAAACCGTAGAAAACTCCTGTAAGTTGCGCTTTCAAGATGGCTGATTTGTAAAATCAGTGTCATCAGTGTTGACAAGTACATAACTTCACTTTTAAAATATAATCATTATTAGTAATTCTGTTGAATGCATTATAGTAATTGAAAATAATAATTATGCCTGGCCTGAGAAGAAAAGCACAACATGATAATGTAATCCCATGGAAGGATATGTTTTTTGAGCGGAAGAAAGAAGGACAGGTGGTGGCGAATCAAGATACAAATTGTTGACTCTGTTATTTGATAAGGATGTAAGTAACATAGAGAGGGAGATAATTGTAATTCTTCTGTGTACTATTTTAATTTCTTGTAGGTAAAATACGCAGTAAAATCGCAGTAAGTGGCTATGTAAATTACAGCAGGTATTACACTTTCCGATCCCTGCTTAGAATTTTCTGTTGGAAATTTTCCGTCGGAAACTTTGCATTGTCATATCCGATAGACTATCATTTATCTTCAAAGACCGTGGCCATGTTTAAGAGTTGTCAAATTTGCTTGGCAAAACAGCTGTATTTGCATAATTGTTGGTGAAATTGCTCATCCGAGCAAACTATTATAGATTTGCAAACAAACAACAAAAGTAATCACTCGGTAATTTTATTTTGAGTGACGCTGTTTGGATGTCAAGATGCGATGTGATGCTGGTTGCAAGCAGACGATATGAAGTTTACAAGGCCTTCGAGGTAAACATTGAGAATTACTCACCAAACGTAGGTAAATGCAGAAAAATACCCGAGATGCGCGTGTAAAGTTTACCCACATGGGGTAATTTTTGTTGCAGGTAATCTTTACTCCGAAATCCGGGTAAAGATTACACTTAGTTTTTTTCTGTGATTGGTTTATCTTTTACACACTCTTTCGTTATCATGCTGAACGTTGGCTTTGTATCAACATAATGATTTTCAGTGTTAACAACTCTATAAAATGTTTAGGTATTATATAGATTAAAGTACAGATGATAAATACGTGCCAACCTGCCAACTGTCAGCATGTCAGAACAGTAAATTCTCTTATGCATTTTGAAAACATTAAAATCAATATTTTTTTTTTTAATTAGTCTAATCGATTCTTTGTGAGCCACGGTACATGTTCTATCAAATATGGGTTTATATTTATAATCTAGATAGATAAACATTTTTTCCGCAAATAGCACGAAAACCATGTCTCCCGAATGTAAGTATATGAGTGAAAACAATTTTTATGATCCTGTTGAAAAACATATATCAGTTGAAAGTGGGATATAGAATCAGTGTGAAATGTCAAAAATACATTTCATTTTAAATAAAACTTAGGTAGGAGAAGCACGCGAATATAGCTTCTCTACAAGATATCAATATATGACAGAGTAGTCATAGATATTCAGTGATTATGACATAGTTCATTGCATAACTTATTAGGCGAGCGATGCACCCCTAAAAAGACGTATAAAAAGACGAGTTGACCGACCAGATAGTTTCGCCAGGATAACACCTTTTCTAATCGATGTATTATGTTGTTGCGAAGAAAAAACCTTAGTTGACATTTTCTCGTATCAATGGTCAGTAATTGGTCATTAACAAAAAACTTGGAAACTTGAAAAGGATAAAAAAATCGATACGAAAACACACTTATTATATATTTTGGGCAAAAAGTAAGCACTTTTTAACTTTTGTCATTTTTTCGAAAAACGCTTCGTTTTCGAGCTATGGGCGAATTAAAGTCGAAAAATAACAAAAATGCGTCATTTTCATAAATTTTGGTCTCGGTTTCTACTGGAGCTTTTTGAATTTTTTTTATTCTAGGTTACTCGTCGAAAGTTATATTTTCATGCGAAATTTTTTGTATCCTGGCGACTTGCTTTCCCCTTTCAAGATTTGCGATCACAAACTCGTCAAATTCACCGATTCTCCACGAGCGGGCGAGTAGCCGGAAAGAAAAATATCGATTCGCGAACTATTGATATAATAACTGTATAATTTTTAATTAATGATACACTGTAAAAAACCTTTGGTGATATTTATAATCAGCTAGTAATTATACGTGCAGTGAATTTTCAAATTACAATGTATAACCTGATTAATTTACGATTCTACAGTACTTATTTGCAATCTAGTGTGATTTAACTTCAGGTCACAATGTGAAAATAGAATGAAGGTTGTTCCATTTGCAGTCGACTGTAAAATTACTACGTCCGATGATGGAAATTATTCGATCGGCGTGGGACATAGTAAGTTTACGTAAGATGATAATTTTACTTGGGGCTTTAAGTCTACGAAAGTATATGTAAATTTTGACTATGTGTGCTTTTCTGTCGCGAGGGAGTAAGTCCGCCCTGACGAACGCCGCAGAATTATGTGCAGGACGTAAATTTTGACCATTCGGGACTCTGAAGTATGACGTTGTTTTGCACGTTATGTCAAAGATAATCTTTGGTTGTGTCGCGTTAAATATGTGAAAATAATTTGTTCTTTCACTCGATAAAAATGAATTTTTAAATTTGTGTGTGAAAAGTTGTGAATAGTAGCAAGGTGGCTGTAGGTTAAAGAAAAACTGCAAATCAGTGAAAAGTCAGGGAAATTTGATAATCATAAGTCAAAGATGGAAAAGATATTGAAATTTGAATCACCGAAAAGTTTTTGGGGAACCAAATTTCTAAATATCTTTTCGATTATAAAAGCTGAAGACAAAATTCAACGAAATTTCGGAGATTTCCGACCCGTACCTAATTTCACGGTCGACGACGGGAAAACGTCCTGCATGTATTTCTTTATGGCGGACGCAGGTTGAGAACAAAAGTATGTATTTTTACAGAATTCTGCTCATTTACTATGTGCCACACCGATCGAATTATTTCCATCGTCGCAGGATGTAAATTAACACCAACTTTTTTTACAGTGTAGTATCGCATAGTTATCTAAAATTACGAATTATACCTACAGTTTTGTGCAGTTTTATACAGTTTTGTGTGCTAATAACCGATATATTATGGCGAATATACACTATTTTTTACACTATGTTGATAAACTGTTTGCTGTTATTACCTTAAAAACACTAGAGAAAGAAGTAACGACGTGTGAGCTTAACGAATCGTTGCCGTATAATCCGCTGCGCTTGTTTAAACAAGTCATAACAAGTGAACATCGCATGCGGAGGTTTGCAAGAGCGCGGTTAGTTTAAATTTTGTTTCAACATCGTATTTTTTATATAAACGTTATAATAATTTATATTCAAATACAAAAGTATATATTTTGCAAAAATAAATAAATGATTAGCTATTATTATATGCATTTCTTGTAACAACATTGAATTTCTTTATTTTTCATATAAATGTAAGGTATAATTCGTAACCTTAGATAACTATGCGATACTATCATTAATTAAAAATTATAGGGGAGACCGGGGCTAGTTGGGACATGGGGCTAGTTGGGACAAAGCGAGTTTTTATACTAATATTGAAAATATCGCTTGGTGAGTAACTTTTTATTTTGTTGTTTTTTTCGTTAAATCGTCCTCGAAGATTTTTTTCCTGTCTAAAACGAATATGAAAATGAATAGAGCATATCAACAGGAGCGAGAATTCGTTAAAGAATTATTTCTAACCTTAAATTCTGGAATTTTTTGCAAATGTTGTTTACCAAAAATGCGGTCGGGGTAGGTTGGGACAGATTGTCGCGGGGCAAGTTGGGACGATTAAACGATTTAAGGCCATGTGACGAGTGGGTCACGTGACCGGATTCCTACCTCACCCACATTTTTTTTATTTGAAAACTTATTTTCACACGATTAGCCACGTCGATTTGAAAATTTGTGATAATAAATAAGAATCACTAAGAAACGCGGCTCTGGTCCTAAATTTTTATAATTATGAAAACATTTTTTTTTGTAAATAATTTTTTTTTGCTTTTTTGATAATTATAAAAATTTAGGACCAGAGCCGCGTTTCTTGGTGTTTCTTATTTATTATCCCAAATTTTCAACTCGATGTGCCTGTTCGTGTGAAAATAAATTTACAAATAAAAAAAGTGTCGGTAAGGTAGGACGCCGGTCACGTGACCCAATCGCCACATGGCCGTAACGTATTTAGATTAGTGCTAGACATAGCCTGTGGGTTTATGTTATTGCTTAAACTTTTGATTAAACTTAGAATTTTTCCTGTCTACACGGAAAATCTAGAAAGATGAAATCTGAAAATGATATAAAGTGACTCGAAAACCTTTTTTTGTACTTGCACACAGCTGGAAAATTAAAAAATAAGTCAAATGTCTTTAAAAGTGATTGTTCCAACTTTTTTCCTTTTTAAAAGCAACTACAGATTTCCTAAATTGACATTGTTTTATTTGTCCCAACCTGCCCCGAGTACTCTTCCAACCTGCCCTGTATACGGGGCAGGTTGGGACACAGGACATGATCTCAGTTATACACTCGCCAAAATTTATATAATGAATATTATGCGCCCAAAAATTCACATCAATAGCCAAGGATATGCACTTCAAGAGCAAATATAGAACGATTCTTAAAAAGTTACTAGGAAGACGCGAAAAATTCTGGATTCGTAGTTGTCCCAACTAGCCCCGGTCTCCCCTACAGTTATTATATCAATAGTTCGCGAATGAATATTTTACTTTCCGGCTACTCGCCCGCTCGTGGAGAATCGGTGAATTTGACGAGTTTTTGATCGCAAATCTTGAAAGGGGAAAAAAAGTCGCCAGGATACAAGAAATTTCGCATAAAAATATAACTTTCGACGAGTAGCCTCGAATAAAGAAAATTCAAAAAGCTCCAGTAGGAACCGAGAAACAAATTTATGAAAATGGTGCATTTTGTTTTTTTTTTCGACCTTAAATCGCTCGTAGCTCGAAAAAAAAGCGTTTTTCGAAAAAATGCCAAGAGTTAAAAAGTGCTTATTTTTGCCCAAAATATATAATAAATGTGTTTTTGTATCGAGCTTTTAATCCTTTTCAATTTTGCATTTTTTTTGTTAATAACAAATTACTGACCATTGGTGCGAAAAAGTGTCACTAAAGGTTTTTTGTTCACAACAACATAATACATCGATTAGACAAGGTTTCCTCCTGGCGAAGCTATCTGGTCGGTCAACTCGTTTTTTCATACGTCTTTTTAGGGGTGCACCGCTGGCCTATTATTAGATACCCCTTTCGATTCTCTGGACACGCGGATCATCTGCGTTGCACATCTTCCCTCTACTTGATTTTCGTTATATTTATTTCTGAAAACAAAATAAAATTTGAACCAAATTTTCTCTAAGAGAAATAATGGTGGGTGCAGATAATTTCATTTATGTTTTAAAAATTGAGCGAGTTTCTAAGCAATATTCAACATGTTTCGAAAAACGAGATAAAGGTAAAATTTTCGTTCTCTTTTTTTAAACGAAATAGGAAGATATTTAACTTTATTTTGGAAAATAAGACACATTAGAAGAAACACTCACATTGTTTTTGAAACCAAAAACTTGTAAAACTGTGATTTTGTCTGTATTTATGAAAATAAATGAAAATTATAAGAATGGCTCACTGCAATTCAGATGCATAAAAAAGTTTCATTCTGTTCGTGATACGAAAAATGTTGAAAGTCTTTAGCCTTATTTATAAAAACAAAATGAAATAACAAAGGACTTTATACAGTACAACATTCTTGTACTTTCAATCCTAAGGTTTGACCAATTCTCTAGAAGCAGTCAGACTTATGCACTGATAATTTGCAGACTGATTTTTAGGTGTAACAATTTTCAGCCATCTATTTCATTGCCATAGTTTTATTTCTGAAAATCTATCAAATTTGAAAGAAAATTTTACCTAGTATTAGATTTCGAAACAATAATTAAAAACTTTCATTTTGTTACTGGAAGATATTTGAGCTTGATTTTTGAAAATTAAACGTATTAGGAGAATCTGTCTCTTTTTCTTGAAAATGTCCTAGATTGTGACGAAAAAATTATGATTATGATCAAATGAAAGCGATATAAAGTGTAAATCAGGGTGTCTACTGTTTATCAAAAAAAAATTCCAGGACTTTTCCAGGTTTTCCAGGTAAAAAAATAGATTTTTCCAGGTACCTTTTTCGTTTATTACAATGAACTTTATTATAAAATTAGTATAATTCGCAACTCATATAATTGCTCATAAATTACAAATAAACTTCAGTATTACAATACTGATTAGAGACGGAAAGTGTCTTCAAAGTTTCAATAATAATATTTCGTCATCTATGCGCGCACTTTCATTCAACGCATCTTTCATAACTTTCTTTTTTTGTAACTTTAAGTTATTCACATCTTCAGCAGCCTTTTCTCTTTCAGCTTTCTTTCTTGCTATGCAATCACTTTCTTTCTTCTCTTTGGTGAGATCTTCTGTATACCAACCGTGTGCATTGCGTGCAGAAAGAATTAGAGGTTTCGTTATAATGAAATCTTGGAGATTCTCTATACTAGATTTTACAGAATCAAAAATAATTCTTTGGGCAATTAGCGATTTTTCTTGTTGGTTTTCGACTAACATCTGTTTATTGACTGAAACCCCTCTTTCAAGAGCGGCATTACCATGTGAGAGAATTAAAATGATTTTAATGAACGAAAATAAATTTTCGTAGCTTCCTGTCTCGTGCGCTGTAATTAAGACTGTCCAAAAATGATCCAAACGCTTGTCTGACACAATGGTAGTTTTTAAACTTTTCCACAGTGCTAGGTAAAGAATGAAGCTGTGTGTGTTCTTGCTGTACTTCATCAGCTTGTGTTCCTGACAATAGACTTTTATCAACAAATATTTTCAGAGCCGTATCCAAACGTTTCTGAGCAACATTTTTGGAAAGTGACACATCGGGATCTAAAAAAGACACTGCTTTCACCATTGGATATTTTAATGGAGATCTTTCCATGATTTTTTCAAAACAGGCTTGCATAATTTTTCGGCAATCATTTTTAAAGTGGAGAATATCCGCTGAAGAAATTCCTTTAACGCAGCCTAAAACTCTTTTGGTAACATGCCCGACATTCACAAGTATTTGCTGGTATTAAATTAGCTTCTAGTTTGAAGTCCAACTTGGTTAGATCTGTTTTCTCTAGAACTTCTTCTTTTACAAATTTCATAAGAATAGTCTTGCAGAAATTTAATAGTTCATTAAAAAGGAAGGGAATCAAAGGTTCATTTGACCGGAACATCATAAGAAAAGGTTGGGGATCGCCAGTTTTTCTTTTTCCACCTTTTCCACATAAAGTCTAACATTTGGCCAAATCTCACGCGTTCTTGCGGCTACATCAGGATTTTCTAACCAACGTGTTCCACAAAATTTGAGTGGATATTGCAAGGAACCAGATGCAGCTGTATAATCAGCTCGGCGTGCAGATTTGTTTTTAAAATAATTGTACAATGCTCACAAAAAACTAATTAGTTCCCAGTTTGTACTTTCTATGCCAGTTTTAAATGCCCCATTCACGATTTTCATTTTTTGAGAAATCCGACTTCAAATTTACATTTGGCCCGTCCACAGAGATCTGAATTATTTTGTCTCGTAATTCCTTTGGTAATTTATCCTCAAAACCTTGCATTAAATCATTAGCAGTCATGTGACCTAAGAAGGCGGATGTCCAGTATCTTGTAGAAACTTCGTTGTCCTTATTCCAATAACGGATTCCGAAATCCATTTGATTTCGTTGAGTAACAGAGTTTAAACATTTGTCAAATCCCACAACTATCACATTGCATTGTTTAAGTATATCCCGTAATTCTTTGAGGAAGTAGGAACCAATTCCGTAAACAATTAAATATGAAGCTTTATATTTCCCTAGTTTCATCTTTTGCGCAATTTCACTGTCTGGAAATATAACTTTAGATATACAAACATTTGATTCAATATCGCGTAAAGAGTTGTGGCGCATCACTCCATTCAAGCGACAAAATATCTCTGCTTTTGTTACATCATCAGACGGAAAGAAACTCTTTGTACTATTATCACGTACACTGTTAAAAATAATATTAAATTTATATACCCATGTGTATTAAAATTAATATATCAAGCATATATAATCGCCATTAAGAGCGTGTATATTAAATTTCATATACATTCATGTTAATCACTTACAAGAAAACTCAGACCATTCTACTTTACACAAATTCAAAATAAGTTTAGCAGTCATTTTCGATCCTAAATAATAAAACATGATGCCTTCTTCCTATTAACCAAAAATAAACTTGGATTTCAGGTCGAAAAGTTCAATTAAGCAAATAAATAACAGAGCTAACCTACAATCAACTGTATTCGCATTAAATTTGTACCATTTAGAGCGAATTTAGGGAAAAGTCCCACCCGTACATTGCACTTGCATTATAAAGAAGAATTCAGTCGGCGAACTCTAGATTATTAATTTAATTGCCAATAGTTGACAAGATTTCAAGAACTGAAAGCACTTTGAGTTTTCACGCAAATTGATACAACGACCTATAAATTAAATTTAATACACATGTATATTGAATTCACTACACCAATGTATGTTGCAATTCAGTAGCGGTAGTGCATATTTGCTTCACACACATGTATATTAAATCTCATACAGATTTTTCTAACAGTGTAACTTACAGTGTACAGAACAGTTCTTAAAGGCGGGATTAAAAGCAGAAGACTTTTGAATGATATTCGTAGAACTAGAAGCGACTTTGAAGAATACTGGTCGACGTGCTTGTTGGTGTTGCTTGTTGATCACTTGTTATCTTTGTGTTAAACATCGGCAAATTTAACTTACGAGCAGTATCTTTTGCCTTATGTTTCTTTCCCTTTTCATGACTTTCCAGGGCAGACTTCCCCATGTTATCAACGCGAAAAGATGTACAACACTATTTTATAATCTTCACTATAACTGCACTTGTTGTTACTCTTTGGCATGGTTTTGATTTCTACAACAAAAATAGTTAAATTTATATTCCCAGAAGTATTAAAATACATTTTAAAAAAGATGTTGAAACATTATGAAAAATCACTTAACATCTTTCAACAGTTTTATTTTGTACTTACTGAAGGATGTTTGCTTGCACTAAAGTTCATCAACAATGTGACAGTATATCGATCACGATAACGATGCATCGATGCGGAGAAGTGCGACGGAAACGTCTTCTGATTGGCTGATTTTGGAGTCAATTTTGCACTTGCGCCAATCACTGAACCCGGCCTCAGTGATAGGAATCCTCCACAGATGGCACTTATGATAAATTCTAAGATCATTATACGTAATTGTAAAGCGAACAACAAGTTCAAAACACTTTTTTTTCATTAAGGGAATAAAAATTCCAGGACCATGAGCATTATTCAAGGACTTCGCCAGGTTTTTTCCAGGTAAAACCAAATTCAAGGACTTTTCCAGGTTTTCAAGGATTTTCAGGTCGCTAGACACTCTGTGTAAATACATATATAGAGCTAGGTGAAGTGTGTACAAAATCCATGATTCGATTAACAATATTGAGATCCTCGGTGGAAACTGGAAATATTGTTTGCAGTTGGGGTAGAATATAATATCACAATACACTAATCTAGAACTCACTCTATATAGGTCACCAGATCTAGATACAACAATATTATACGCGCAGTACGCGTAGATAACTTTCACTTGGTAATAATATATTTGTTTTAATAACGAAAGGACATTATGAAAACATTTATTTTTGTTTAATATCCAATTAAACTAAGCGAAACGAAAGTTTTATAAATACCCCTGGAACATTTTTGAACTTTCACGATATGCTCTAAATATATTATAAAAAAGACTATGTGAGATGGTTAGTGTCTTTTTGTTTTGACGTCTAAAAGAAATCAACGAATGCGGAAAATCAAAACGTATACACCAACGACTACCAGACCACTGTAAAGTTTGATTAAATACAATTCTGGATAAAAATTAGTGTTAAGTTTCGAGGCTAGTCTGGTCTCACCATCAGAGCTTACTTATTACATTTGTGAAATGTAGTAGAAAATTAATCGGCGCATAGAAGGCCAAGTGGAGAAAAACGACCATGACGGCTCATATGTATGTTAAAAGTTCGTAAAAATTGCTTCTTTGATTTGAAGAGAAAGTAATGTTAAAAGACTGTTGCATATATATTGTTGAGAAAAATAACATTTCGGCCTGGAAAAAGTATTTCACAATGTATTTATGTTAACATTTAAAACACGAAGAGTTACTTAGAATTTCAAAGATTCTATTATTAAAGAGTGTTACCCAATCAATTTCAAAGTTTGATATAGAACATCAATTCGTAACATTTTTTAGAATTCAATTATGAAATATTATTCCTTCATAAGATATAAAAAATGTATTGACCAATTGAAATCGATTTTACTATTCAAAGTTCAAGTGTACATAAAATCTTGACTAGATGGTCAAAACTTGAGACTGAAATCCGACTGGCTTTATTTTGATTTGCATCTTAGAAGTCATAGGCCCAGCAGTCAATAGCTACATAACTTCATATGTTTGAAGAAAATATATATTTAGCAATATATGTACTTGCACCAATTGAAGGACTATATTATAGTGTACAATTTTAATACTGACCATATCACGTAACAGTCATAATATAATAGTTTATTTTAATAATAATAATAATAATAATAATAATAATAATAATGTAGCGAACCCATCGCCCGAGAGCTCCGGCTCTTGCAGTCAGCCACGTTGCATTGGGCTAACTCCCCAATGCGACGAATTATGCGGTTACGTCACCAGTATCGCGCAGTGCCACCCACAATAGGCCTCTCTCGGATGGAGGCCATGGTTCAGTTGGGAGTGGCAATAGGACCGAACCGAGGCGACGACCAGGCAATGGCCCCGGACAAACGCGAGAACATCGATTTAAGTGGTCGGACCAACTCAGGAGAGACATCCTTACCTGTTGGCAAAGAAGCTCACCGACGCGAAGAGGATTCATGCAGAGGTTACATGACCGTTGGGTCAATATGCACCCGGAATATGCTCATAAAACGCCTCAGTATTTAAGAGATCAGGTATCCTTTTTGCGCAGAAACGGATATGAAGCTCTTTTTCAGCAAGAAGAGCAACATTCTCCAGAGAACATACCACCCGTTCCAGCAAGACCACCTTTGCAGATAGCCGATAATGCCAACATG
>CAKNWW010330935.1:0-18048 GCA_932074435.1 Andricus kollari
TCTTCCGATCTTGGGAGTCTCCCTCTGTGCAAGTCTCAATTTGCGAGGGGCACAACTGTGCACAAGCCCAATTGTGCACGTTGAGGGCCGGTAGTACAACTTTGCACGTTGTTAACCACTGGCACAACTATGCACGCGCATAGTTGGGACATATCCAACTGTGCACGTCTCAATTAATACGATCAGTAGGGGTGTGCAAAAAGCCCGAAAGCTCAGGCCGAGGCGGGCTCGACTTTTTCGGGCCGGGCTCGAGAATAATCGAACTGTCGAGAACCCGAAAAATTCGAGTACCCGAGACAGGTCGGGTTCTCGAGTTGCGTCGGGTACTCGAAAATTTCGAGAACTCGACCTGTCCTGGGTTCACGACACCAACCGGGTAATCGAAATTTCCGAGTCCCGCAACAATGCGAGTACCCGACACATCTCGAGTACTCCTATAACTTTTGAGCTCGCTTTTGAGAACCCGACCTGTCTCGAGTACGCGAAATGAACCTGGTACTCGAAATTTTCGAGTACTCGAACAGTTTCGGGTTCCCGAAGGTTTCGAGTACTCTAATTACTTCGGTTTCTCGAACTTTTCGAGTACTCAAATTATTTCGGGTCCTCGAAATTTAGGAGAATCCAAAATGCATTATATTCCCTGAATTCCTTGCACTATTTTGAAGTCCTAGGAATTCCCTGAATTATCTGGATTCAGGGAATTCCAGCAGTTAAAGTAATCCACAAAATTCAAGGAATTCAGAGAACTCACGCAATTGAAGAAATTCACGGATTTCAATTGATTCAAGGACACTGAAAGAAAGGATTACTTGTACCAAGTGAATTTTACTTGGCTGAAGTAAGTGCAAGTCCTGATTATTTTCAAAAAAATATTTATTTGAGGCAAATAAATATATGCACTTTAAATGAAAAAATTTTTTTTTTCAACCAGACAAATGTTAATAGGATTAAGTTAAGATTGTTTGATTCAAAAATACGACCTATTGGTCGGAGGGAAATATTTCTTTGAATGAAAGAAATATTAATTGAAGACAAAAATATACATTTTGAACCAAATATATGACACATTGTTCCAAATGAATGTGCCATTAACCCTCCGTTAGACGCAACCCTAAAACTTCCTAGTTTAGACGCAATGTACTTGACAGGCCACCTGTATTCACTCGAGAAGCACATAAGAAATAATTGTTATAGAAAGTTATCGTAAGGTTTTTCGGGTCGCTGATTATTATTCTGATGTTAAAATTGCAAAATTTAAAATGGTAGATCCAATATGGCGACTATTGAAAGGCAGAATCGCAGAATTAGCGATTTTTTTCAACTCGTCTGAAACTTGATGTACGGCTGTTTTTGGGGTCGTTCATTATGATATTCTGACGTTACAGTGACAAAACTCAAAATTGTGGATCCAATATGGCGACTATTGAAAGGCAGAATCACCGAATTTGCGGTTTTTTTAATTGCACAAAATATAGGGAGTTTCATGTTAAAAAAATTGTGGATTAAATATGGCGACGTTATAGTCTAAATTCGCGTTTTGTTCGGTGTTCATAAACACTGTCCGTCATATTGCATCCGCCATTTTGTTTTTTGTAAAAATTACAACAAATCGACTCATGAAACTCGAGTATGACAATTGTCGTCGAAATGGAATAAGTTGTTTATACAAGCGTTTGCCATATTGCATCCGACATTTTTTTTGTGGATTCGACATCAAATTCTTTATCAGCAGCCCGAAAACCCCCTGAGGGTAAAATTTCAAGTATACATTATGAAAGCTTCTCTTTTTGATAATTTGTTCGCGACTTGGTCCGCTTGGGTGCAGGGAACCTGGCAGGTTTGAAGGATCATAGTCACATTTTACGTAGTCTGCCATATAACTTATGAGAGGGTTTCGAAAGAGCTTATATTCATTACCGAATGCGAGGACGGCCAAGCCCATGTTAGCTCTGTAGTAGGAGAGATGAGCGAAAACAGCTTGAGGTGGCCTGTCAGGCCGGTTGCGTCTAACGGAGGGTTAATGGGAATGAATATTTCTTTGAACTGAGGAAATGTGAATTGATGGAAAGAAATATATTTTGAAGTCAAGCAAATGTTTTATAGGTTCAAAAAACTATTTCTTCACATCAAATTTTTTAATATTTGAAGCAAAAAAATATACCACTGATTCAAAACAATATTTCTTTGACCTAAACCATGCGCGAGTGCAATAAAGTAGTTCGTACTTCAACTGTAGTACATATTTTTCTGAATGAGCAAATGCATTCTTTCAGCCTTAATTATAATTAACATTGTTATTATTATTATACATATTCAATTTAAATAATTCACATAATTTAAAATCTTGATGAACCTGAAACAGAAAAATTCGATGAACAATCCACCTCCAGCAGGAATCAAACTTGGGTCCGTCGAGTGTAAAGTCCACAGCGATGACCATGACGCTTTCGCAACACGGAAATTCTAAGGAGGAAAGCCGTATTTAGCGCAAACCATAAATGCCAAAGAAATATTTATTCAAATCAAAAACATGGATATTGAATGTAACAATATATTTCTTTAATCTAAAAAAGTATTAAATCGAAACAAATTACGCCAAATAATTAAATGTTTGATTAAAAAAAAAAATTACTTATTTGGAATAACTGTTTATTTCTTATGAATAATTTAATTCTAGTAAGCAAATGAAATATTTCCTTCAACTGAAGAAATAAATATTTATGCAAACACAATAGCTTGTTCATCTAAATAAATGTGCTTCATTGGTACAAATGCATGAACTCTTTGTAAGAAATAAATATATTTTTAATGTAATTAATATTAGGTTGAATTAAACCATTTTTTTTATTTAAATAAACCTACAGACTTGATTCAAGTATGCAAAATTAATTGATTCAAATGCGTCCGAATCAATTCAAAGAATCGAACTCGTTGAATCAAATAAATATTTCTTTGAGCGACTAATGCGATTTCAATGAATCTAGACCTTTTGAATCAAGGAAATCAATTTCTTGAATGTAAGAAATATTTATTTGAATCAAGAAAATATCGCCAAAGAATTCATTTCTTCAGATCAATAAAATATATGTGTCTGGTTTAAGTAAAAATTACTACGGTAAAAGAACTGAATTCAAGGAATTCACGGAAATCGACGAATTCAAGGAATCTAATACAAGGAATACACGGAATTCACGCAATTTACGGAATTCACGAAATTCAAGGGATTCGCAGAATTCAAGGGATTCACGGAATTTAAGGAATATACGGCCATAAATATATGCCATAAAACGGCAGTTTCGAGGGTTGTCTCTTGCCCGTAAATCGGAGCCTCAAAACGTAAACAGCCGTTGGCGAGAGACATTGCAACAAACGTACGTCGCAACTGTTCTCTCGCCTGAGACAGCAGTTTTAAGAATCGGTAAATCGGATGCCATTCTATGGGAGCTCTTGTGTATTATTTAAATTCCGTGGATTCCATGAATTTCTTGAACGCCATAAATTTCTTCAATTCCTTAAATTCTGTGTATTCCTTAAATTACGTGTATTCCAGGTCCATTAAGCTAGCACCTCCACAATTCAATTTTAGAATTTTCCATAGCTCAGAACTTTTGGCTTTTTAGGGCTTTTTTGGGGCCCCAATTAAAATTTTTGGGCTCCTTTACTTTTTCCAAAAATTCAATTTTTTTTGGAGGTGCTAGCTTACATTAAGCTAGCACCTCCACTTCCTAAGAACACAATATGATAAAAATGCAATTCCACCAGAATTTTTGGCTTTTTTTGAGATTTTGGAATCCAGAAACAAAAAATTGACCCAAAACAACCCTTCAGCTCCAAAATAAACCCCCTTCACAACATTTGCATTTTTCGCGAATTTAATCCAGGCATATTTTTGGGCTTTTTTGGGCTCCTCGAAAATAACCACTCTGATTTTTGGGCTCCAACTCTTAACATTAAAAATCAACCCCTTGGTACCTCGCAGATGTGACTTTCTCAAACAATAACCTTTTTGGGAATCTTATAGTGTGGATAGAGTTTCTGACTTTTTGGCTCCTCGAAAATACCCACTCCGATTTTTGGGCTCCAACCCTTAATATTAAAAATCAACCCCTTGGTACCTCGCAGATATGACTTTCTCAAAAAATAATCTTTTTGGGAATTTTATAGCGTGTATAGAGTCTCAGATTTTTGGGCCCCTCGATAATACCCACTCCGATTTTTGGGCTCCAACCCTCACAGTTGAAATGCAAGTCCTTGACCCACGTAGATATGACTTCGTCAAAAAAGATTCTTTTTCAGAATCTTACTGTGTAAATAGAGTCTCTGATATTTTAATAAATTATTAAAAAAAATTTTTAATTAAAAAAATTAATCACAAATAAAAAATTTGACAAAAGAAAGATTATTTTTTGAGAAAGTCGTATCTGCGTTGTGCTAAGGGGTTGATTTTTAATGTTGAGAGTGGGCGCCCAAAAATCGGAGTGGGTATTTTCGAGGAGCCCAAAAATCAGAGACTCTATCCACACTGTTAAATTCCCAAAAATATTATTTTTTGACAAAGTCATATCTGCGTTGTGCTAAGGGGTTGATTTTTAATGTTAAAGGCTGGAGCTCAAAAATCGGAGTGGGTATTTTCGAGGAGCCCAGAAAATCAGAGACGCTTTCCACACTATAAAAATCCCAAAAAGATTTTTTCTTGAGAAAGTCACATCTGCGAGGTATCAAGGGGTTGATTTTTAATGTTAAGGGTTGGAGCCCAAAAGTCGGAGTGAGTATTTTCGAGGATCCCAAAAAACAGAGACTCTTTCCACACTATAAAATTCACAAAAAAATTATTTTTTGAGTAAGTCACATCTTCGAGGTACCAAGGGGTTGATTTTTAATATTGAGGGTTGGAGCCCAAAAATCGGAGTGGGTATTTTCGACGAGCCCAAAAATCAGGGACTCTATCTACACTATAAAAATCCCAAAAAGATTATTTTTTGAAAAAGTCACATCTGCGAGGTACCAAGGGATTGATTTTTAATGTTAAGGGCTGAAGCCCAAAAATCGGAGTGGGTATTTTCGAGGAGCCCAAAAAAAGCCCAAAAATATGCCTGGATTAAATTCGCGAAAAATTCAAATTTTATGAAAGGAGTTGATTTTGGAGCTTAAGGGTTGTTTTTGGGCAATTTTTCTAGTGGATTTCAAGAGCCCAAAAAAAAAAAAACCCAAAATTCTGGTGGAATTGCATTTTTATTATTTTGTGTTTTTAGGAAGGGGAGGTGCCAGCTGAATGTAAGCTAGCACCTCCACAAGAAAATTGATTTTTTGGAAAAAGTAAAGGAACCCAAAAATTTTAATTGGGGCGCAAAAAAGCCCTAAAAAAAGCCCAAAATTCTGAGCTATGGAAAATTCTAAAATTTAATTGTAGTGTAAATGTAAAGTACGTGAATATGTTTAAAGCCGTTTTTCTTAAGAATGACTGAAAAGCTCATTTTATTACTTTAGCGTATTACGAGTTTGGCAATGACCCATTACTTGGAGAAGTATGAATCCAAACAAAATTCCGAAGGATGAAGGTTCTGCTTGCCAGAGCATTTATACGTACACCGAGAAAAAAACTTATTTGAATTAAAGGAAATTTCTTTTCGATTCAAAGAAATGGTAGAGTAGAATGTGGCTGAAGAAATATTTCTTCAGATTAAAGAAATGTTTTGTTTGGATCTAAGGAACGCAATGCTTAAGGCATAGAAATATTCACTTGATGCTGTGAAATATTCGTTGAGCGAAAGAGATTTGTTATTCACTGTAATAAATAAATATTTGATATGATAGGTGAGTTCTCTAATGTAAAGAAGTATGGCGTAAGTTCAAGAAGATAATTATTACATACAAATAAATGTAACTCGGATTGAGTAAAATTTTTTTCAAAATCAAATAAATGATTCTATGATTCAAATAAGCGTATTTTTGGGTAAAATAAATATTTCTTTGCAGCAGAGAAATTTTTTTCAATGGAAATAAATTTTTTATTTGTTTCCAAGATGCGGCATATTGTTTAAAAAAAACGCTTAACAGAGTTGATAATATATAATAATTCAAAGAACAATTTACCCCAACAGAAAAAGTTCTTCTATCGTTCAAAAAATTTGAATGGTTAAAGTACAAAAATTAAGCAGACCCATTTATTGAAAAAAAATATTTAATACAATTATAATGATTATAATTGATAATAATACACTTATTTTCATTTTCGCGGAGTAGAAAAAAGAATTTCAAGCAAGACCAACTGTCTTTTCAAATCATATCTATGGTGAAAATGTATGGCTAACTTAAAGACTGGAGAATCCATTTCTATTGTGAGGCCATAAACTCTGCGCACCTGGCGGCATAGTTCGGAACTACTCGGTACAAATAAAGAATTTTACAAAAATATTTTTAAGTGAACAAATTACTTTATTGGACTAATGACATGTTCTATTAAAACAACAGTATAAATTCCCTTATATGAAAGAAATATCACTTTCACTTAGTTAATATTGCTTTCATTTATCTCAATATTTCTTTGATTCAAAGAAACCAAAATATTTATTTCACGCATCGATGAAGTACTTATTTCAAATAGAATGTTTTTAATGCAAAGGCTCAAAATCATTGAACTAAAGAAATCTTTCTTTGGATGCGAACGCGAGATTCAAGGAAACTAGGTTCTTAGTTTTAAAGATATCAATTCCTTGAGTTAATTATCTCATATTCTGAGACAAAGAAATATTTCTTTAGTTTAAAGAAATGGCGCCTAAAGAAATGATTTCTTTGAATCAATGCATGAGTCTTTAGCTTTTAAGCAATATTCAGTACAATTAAGTAAACGGATTTTTTTGATCAAATAAATGGAATCAAAGAAATGCATTTCTTTGGATTCAAAAATTTTTTTCTCAGTGTATGTATTCATGGAACGAGACGCGAGTTACGTGCTTCGATTAAGACAGGGTCCTTCCGTAAAGTAAGACACGATATACAGATTCCGTTATTGATGCTAGAAAATGTAGTAATTTATGATTTCTATTATTTAATTTAGAAAAGAAGCTTTTGATGAGAGACTTGAGTTCCATTTTTACAAAGGTTGGCGTATTTAAATTGTAGATGATAACGTACGAATGGTATACACTTAATTTAAAGTAATAAAAGTTAAATTTGTATGCAGTAATCATAAATGATTCGTGTAGTAAATATCCAACTCATCAATCTTATTTTGCTCCGTGTATGGTGTCATATTTTACATCCTCTCGCATCGTGAAAAGGAATAAATGATCAATTGCTGCTTACACTGAAAGAATGACATGCATAATTCTGGTTATTCCAACCATAATGTATTGCTCGCTTAGCTACAGCGATACGGCTTGCGTATTTTACCCATACCATAATTGCTAAAGTATTATTACTGCTTAAGTAATATCTTCTGATAGATATTTCCAAACAAAAGATGGCAGTAGTAAGGTACTTACTACTGATGGCTGATAGAACGAATTTGTACGGCTGTGTCAGACAGAATTTGGTTGGGGTAAATCAGCCATACGCACGACTGTCTCAGCTGCTCCTCCCGTTGAAGAGATCTAAGCGGGTGACGGAAAACTTTGCACGAGCCCATCTGTGCACGTCGGTGGCCACTGGTACAACTGTGCACGTTGTTGGCCACAGGCACAACTGTGAACCGGGACATCTGTGCAAGTCTCAAATTCGGCGTGCACAGATGGAACACTCCCAACTGTGCACGTCGAAATATAGACGTGCACAGATGGTACCCTAGCAACGGTTAACGTGCACAGATGGGAGGCTCCCCAACTGTGCACGTCGAAATCTAGACATGTACAGGTGGTACCCTACCAACGGTTCACGTGCACAGATAGGAGACTCCCAACTGCTCACGTGCACAGATAGGAGACTCCCAACTGTTCACGTGCACAGATAGGAGACTCCCAACTGCTCACGTGCCAGATAGGAGACACCAACTGCTCACTTGCACAGATAGTACACTCCCAACTGTGCACGTCTCAATTTGCGAGGGGCACAACTGTGCACGGAACCAAATGTGCACTTACCCAACTGTTCACGTCGAGGGTCGGTGGTACAACTGTGACGCTGTGGGCCACTGGCACAACTGTGAACGTGTACAGATGGGACACTCCTAACTGTGCACGTGCAAAGATATGAGACTCTCAACTGTGCACGTCTCAATTGACACGATCAGGTTGTCAACACACATGTCCACGTGCACAGATGGGATACTCCCAACTGTGCACGTTTCAATTTATACTATGAGATTTTCAACTTACAAATCCACGTGCATGGATGGGATACTCCCAACTGTGCACGTGCACAGATAAGAGCCTCCACCTCGGCACGTCTCAATTGATACCACGAGTCGATATTGAGTCCACGTGCACAGATGAGAGACCCACGACATTGCACGTCTTAATTAATGCAATCAGATTTTTCACTTAAAAGTATTAAAATCATCAATTTCACTTGTAACGTCTATGGATGATACGCTTCCAAGTGTGCACGTTTCGATTATTAAAATCATTTGTCACCCAAAAGTGCACGTGCACAGATGGTACCTTGCCAACTGTGCACGTCTCGATGGATACTATAATTTTTCGCATAAAATACAACGTGCACAACGTTCCAACTGCGCAAATCCCAATTATTACGATTAGAATCTTCATTTGGAAGTCCACGTGCACGATGGTACCCCTCCAACCGTGCACGTCTCGATTAACCCGGCGTCATGGGGGTGGAAAAGTGTTACATGAACGTAGGGGTGGGTCATATAGATCCGCTTATTAGATATGAATTATACCAGTACTTTATTAATAAAAAAGGTAATATGCAGCTCCAGCTACTGAGAAGAACGGCAACGTCGCACGCATAGTAACAGAACTTGAAGCAAAATAGAATGTGGAGGGTCTCACAGACCCAACCCCCATGAGGCCGGGTTAATACAATCATCCTTTACCTACAAGTCCACGTGCACAGATGATATCCTTCCAACTGTCCAGTTCTCAATTACTGCGATCAAATTTTTAACTTGAAAGTCCAAATTCACAGATGGTACCCTCCCAACTATGAAAGTCTCATTTATTACAATTAGATTTAAAATAATTTATTATCAATATAAAATTACAAGCTTATACTTTGTAATTTTAAATAGACCCGCGCTTTTCAGTACATGCGCAGTTGAAAAAGTCGCGGTTCCTTAGCATCACGGGGGGAATCCCGAGTCTTTTTTATTTTTGATAACTACATAACCTATAAATCAGTAGATTTTTTCTTCTGTCGGGAAGTCCGCCCCGGAACCCATCGTTCCCCGCTCCCACGACCCATTGTTATGCACTTGAAACAAAAAATAGAATGAGGAACTCGTGCAGAGCCACCGATTGCCACTCGTGCGGGTGTGCGCACTCGCAGGCAATCGCCGACTTCCCGCAGGAAAGTTGTAGCAAAAATCTGGAATTCATATCATACAGAAGGCGTAATATACATATGAAATGTAATACAGTTTATATAACAGACAACCAGTTGTTATGAATATCATAATCAATAACAAAATAAACAATGTGATACAGAAATAGAGGTTAGATAATAATTCAAAGAAAATGTTAAAATTTGAATCATAATTTTTATTAGTGAATGTACTTTTTTTATAATATAATCATGATAAAGATAGTAAAAATATGAAGAATTCAATAAAAAATATACTTTTATAATTTAAATTTTATTATGACTTTTATGATTTATTTGATAGTACGTCAAAAAATATGTGAACCATCCATACTCAATTTGAAGCAAATTTGAAAACAAACAATAATTAAGTGTTTAAACAATGACATAAAGGTTATAGCAGAATTTACTACTCCTCAAAATCATTCAAAATGATGTTTAATTTATAAAATATGATTTAAAAAATATTTGTTTTGAAAAAAGAATTGTTTAAACAAATTCAGTTTTGTTAAAAAAATTAAAAACTGGTTAATATATTCTTTCTATACACTATACAATCAGAAAAATAATTGTATGTGTCCCATTTTATATTATTTTTTACAAGTTTTCAAAAGAAAACTGCTTGAGCAAATAAAAATTGTTAAAATAAATAGACATTTGTTGAATATTAGAATAAATTTATTAAAATTATGTCCAATTTTTATAAATTTTGAAAATAAGCAATAATTAATTGTTAATACGTAAAAATGTAGTTTTTTAAAAATATTTTTGGATCATATCTGGGACGATATGGAGGGGTGGGGGTAAAGGGTGGGTTTAAAATAAAAGTTATTACTATGGCTTTATCGTAGAGGAAACCTATCTTCCCTCTACGGTTTTATTTCGTAGACACTCCTCTTCAATCCCTAAGAAACTTGGCACGTTTCGATCAAACCCTGAAGTATGAGTTACATTTTTCGAAAATTTCCCCATGTTAATTAAATGGGATTTTGAAGTGCCCGGTGGCACTTGTTAATACTTGAATTTGGGAAAAAAAACGTTACGGATTTTCTTTCTCCGGAAATGGAAACATTTTTTTTGTGACCCTGTAGCTCAAAAAGCATTTTTTGGACCACCCTATTATTTATACCTTATACTTTTTTTATTTTTATTTTTATCGAACATTAATTTAAAGTTCGTATTCATGAATTGCATAATATTATTGGCATCATATTAATATTACTAATTATTTAACTGACACACATGCTACACGAGTTTTATTCCTTTTTCTCTTTTTAATTATTATGAAAACTCATGTAGGACCATCATAATGATTTTTATTTATTAATTTATATTTATTTTATAATTATAATATCCATTAGTCAGCTTTACAATTTCACACCCCTTTTTTTATCTGCAGAAAAATTACAGTAAACTTCCGATTATTTTAAGGTCCTTGACTCGTACCCGACCAAATATTTTAAAGATGGAGGGGTCCCCACCCTTACCGCGATTCGGCAGTTTATTTTTGTCCACGACGCTCATTGGCTGCCCCGTTCTTGTATCGATGCGCCGCTGGTCACTACTTTTTCAAGCGAAAAGCGCGGGTGATTTGAAATCAGTAATAAATACTATCAATAATAATACAAATAAACACACCCGACATTCCAAGAACTGCTGGCCCATGCAGTTTCTCAGCGCGTAGGGCTAGAGACGGTTGCGATTCTCGCCTCGGAAGGGCCGAGTGCGCGAATAATCTGTCGAGTACATATATTGGGCAATATCATGGAAACGGTTCAGGCGAGTGGATATCCGGCTTATTGCGCAGTTGAAAAAGTCGCGGTCCGTTAGTCTGCATGCATGCAATGAGTATTTTTTAAGTGTCATTCAAGTGTTTTTGTTGGCGTACGACAATTTTCCAACTAACAATCAATATTATAGAATCAAAAAACGACGAAAATATTTCGCGGAATATTGAGTTTTGTACGTTATAAAGGTCTCGATAGTAATATTTTTCAAGTGTTTTAAGTGCTTCGCGAGATACAATAAACTATACGAAATTTGTGGTGAGAGTACCAATGACATAAAAAAAATACTCAGTTTAAACCAACGAGGGCGCTCTTCGGGCCTCTTTTTTTTGTATTGGTCATTCACTGACGCGGAGGAGAGTGTACAGGGACCGTGGTGGGAGATGACGAAACTGCGCAATTTAAAATAAGTGCGTGTAGGGGTTTTAAAATAAGCGGTTTTTAAAATAAACGGAACTTTACTGCATTTTGGACAAATATGTAGCCTTTAAAGGTTCCAATATGTATTTCACAATTCTAATCTATACAGATTTTTAGGATATTAAATTATTATATTCTTCACTTGCATAGACTTCAAAGTTTTATTGTACCTTTCGACATAAAAAAATATATTCTAAACCACGTTTTTACAAAATGTGCATTCGACCAATTTGAAATCCCATCAAATTTCCAGTTTTATTCCATTCACTTATCAACAATAAACTAAATTTTACATTACTTTTATTAATATTTTTCATTTCTCTCCATACCACATTTGAATCTCCCGCATATCCTGAACTCTCCCGAATGGTCCCGAACAAAAATATCCATAAAAAATGGCGGCTCGGGCGCCTTCAAGTAGGCACACGCGTTTTCCATTGAATCCTGTATTCAGTGTATTATACAATATATCAGTGATCACGATACAAATTGATGACTCTGTTATTTGTTAAGAACGTACGTAAAATAGAGAGGGAGAGAATTTTAATTCCACTCTGTACTATTTTAAATTCTTGTACGTAAAATACGCAGTAAAATCAAAGTAAGTGGACATGTAAATTACATCAGTTATTACACTTTCCCATCCCTGCTTAGAATTTTCTGTTGGAAATTTTCCGTCGGAAACTTTGCATTGTCATATTCGATAGACTACTATTTATCTTCAAAGACTGTGGCGATGTTTAAGAGTTGTCAAATTTGCTTGGCAAAACAGCTGTATTTGCAAAATTGGTGGCGAAATTGCTCCTCCGAGCAAACTATTATAGATTTGCAAACGAACAACCAAAGTAATCATTCGGTAATTTTATTTTGAGTGACTCTGTTTGGTTGTAAAGATGCGACGTGTTGCTGGTTGCACGCAGACGATATGAAGTTTATTCCACACCCGACCGAAAAACCCACCTTTTGCCCCTGATAAGCGGGGCGAAAGTAGCATATTTTTCCCGAAAAATATTTTTGCGGGGCAAAAGTAAAATTAGCGGGGCAAAAGTAAAATCAGCGGGGTAAAAGTAAAATTAGCGGGGCAAAAGTAAAATTTAGCGGGGCGAAAGTAAAATTTAGCGGGGCAAAAGTAATTTTTTTCCACAAATTTTCAAAATTAAAAAAAAATTTTAAATGTTTAAAAAATTCAAAATGTTCAAAAATTAAAAAAAATTCGAAATTTTCAAAAAATTCAAAATATTCAAAATTTCGAAAAAATTTTTCAATTTTCAAAAAGTCTCCTTAAAATGCGAAGTTGTTTCGACACCGCTTTTCAGGACCAAAAAGTGGACTTTCAGTCGAGAGTGGAATAAAATACTATATGCAACACCAGGCAAAAGTATATTTTTCCCCTTGTTGCATAATATACTATTACAAGACCTTCGAGGTAAACGTTGATAATTACTCACAATACGTCGGTAAACGCAGAAGAATACCCGAGATGTGCGGGTAAAGTTTACACACATGGGGTAATTTTTGTTGCAGGTAATCTTCACCCCAAAATCCGGGTAAAGATTAAACTTAGTTTTTTCTGTGATATGCAAGATGCAAAAAAATGTTAATAAGCAAAATTATGCACATTAAAAAGAGATACGAAAAAAATGTCAAAGAGAAAAATTGTTATCTCCAAAATCACGCCTCGTCAGAACGAAGTTTCACTTAAAAGATCAGGCTAAAGTTTGTACCCTAGAAATTATGTATACGTGGGTTGCCTTTTATATTTTGAGCCTAATAATGAAAAGACAATAATTGATCATCGAAAATAGCTTTATTGTTTTTCAAAATATTCTCCCTGAAACTCAACACACTTTTGCATGCGCTTGAACCAATTTTCAAAACATTTTTTCCACTCCGATTGAGGCACCTCCGAAACATGCATTTTGAACGCATCAACCGCTTCTTCTTCTTCTTGCAGCGGATGTGTGAGAGCTCGCATTGTCGTGGTGGAAGATGATTCGTCTTCGGCGGCTGATTTTCCTCATTTTTTCAAAGATCTCCGGTAAACAAATGGTTGTATACCATTCCGAATTGACCGTCCGACGTTGCTCCAACGGCACAGTTCCTACGTGGCCGGTTTTTCCAAAAAAACAGGCAACCATTTGCTTCGAAGTGCTTCGTGCGCGAGCAACTTTTGTCGGATTTGGCTCATCTTGAAAGATCCACACAGTCGACTGCTGTTTAGTTTCAGGCTCATAAGCATAAATCCATGTTTCGTCACCTGTTACGATGTCATAGACATGCTTTAAATCACCGAGATCGAATTTTTTCTGCATTTGTTTTGACCAATCCACACGAGCCTTTTTTTGAGCGATTGTCAAGTTATGTGGGATCCAACGGCAACAAATTTTTTTGACAGCCAAATGTTGATGTAAACTTGCTTGCACGCTGGTCCCACTAATGCTCAAGGATGCCTGAATCTCACGATAAGTCTGGGACAACGACTGATTTTGGGCGACCTTCACGACTTTCGTCACTGAGCGAACTGCGGCCACGATCAAATTCGTTGTACCAGCGTTTCACAGTGGCCAAGGATGGAGCTTCATCGCCAAAAGTCGAAGTGAGTTGATCGATGCACTCTTGTCTTGATAATCCACGTCGAAAATCGTAAAAAATCATCGCACGAAAATGTTCACGATTCAATTCCATTTTTTCGCTGAAACAATATTTTCAAGTCACTGAAAACAATACAGGTTATGCTCAAGTGACAAAACGTTCTGAAGAAGGTTATGGTTAAAAAGGTCAAACTTTCAATTGGAATCGTCAGATGGCACCTGTAAACACTAGTATTGCCAAGGCTTTTATAAAAGGCAACCCTCGTATTTGTTGTTTTTGGATCGATTTCTGTGATTTTTTTCGAAAGGAACAAATAATAAGTAAAGTTTTCTCTGATAAAAACTTTCGATTTTGCGTCCAAAAAGAGTTCCCACGTGATTAATATTGATTGTCTTTTCCCTCCCTTTTAGACTTTGAAAAATGTGTAAAAAACATAAGTTTTGTTTAAATTCTACGTTCTTGGTTAATTTTACGTAAAACTTCTACATAGAAAAATAAAATTTCATAAATTTCTGAACAATTGAAAAAAAGAAGAATGTTCTAGCATAAATAGTTCTAAAGTTATGACGTCTGAAAGAGATTTTTCCATTAAAAAAACGTCAAATATTTTCCTTTTTGAATAATATCTGGTCCCCTATACATCCCACATGAAATTTGTATGAAAATGAATTAAAGCAAATTAAATTATCTTTAAAGCTAAAAAAACATTGATTTTAGCTCCGACAGAACACCAGTCATAGTCTCTTATAGCAGGCTACTTTTTGTGCTTGGAACAGAAAATTATCAGAAGTCAAATTTTTAAAATCATTACTTAGTAAAAATCTATATAGATCCTTTATTGTTACTTTATATATTTCTAATGTATTAATACAATAAATGAGTTTTTGCATGGCATTAGTGAATAAGAAATTCATTTTGTTGTTTCAATGAAACAAAACATTTACAATAATTCGATTATTCAACTTGTGAAAAGAATTCCGCAAATAGCAGCCTGCTATCAGAGACTATAATTGATGCTCTGTAAGAACTAAAATCAATTATTTTTTTTAGTTTTAAAGATAATTTAATCTCATTTAATTTATTTTCATAAAACTTTCATGTAGGATGTACAGGGGACAAGATATTATTAAAAAAGAAACAAATTTAACGTTTTTTTCCCCTGAAAACATTTTTTTTTTTTTTTATTCGGAAATTTCTGAACTTTTTTTTTTGCTTTTTAGAAGCTTTAAGTAAAAGGAACAAAAAACAAAGAATTTAAAAAAACTGGCGCCTTTTACACATTCTTCAAAATCTAAAAGGGAGGGGAAAGTCTATCAATATTAATCATATGTTAACTTTTTTTGTACGCAAAAGTGAAAGTTTTTGTCACAGAAAACTTTACTTATTATTTATTCCTTTCGAAGAAAATCACATAAATTGTTCAAAAAACCACAAATATCGAGTTATTTTAAAAAGGGGCCAACGATTTTTTTTCATATTCGGTAAAAATACTCAGGAGGCATCCCCAAAACATAATTTCTAGGGTACAAACTTTAGCCTGCTCTTCTAAGTGAAACTTGGTTCTGAGGAGGCGTGAAATATCTACAAATGTACGTGCGGCTCTTTTCCCTCCAAAGTTTGAGCGCGCCTAGGGCGCGCGACTGTTGGTTCTCGCGCCTCGCGCTTGATGATTTATTTATCTCGCGCTACGCGCTCGGTCTTTGTATTACCCGCATATTTGTGCACAAGCCTTTTAAAACTAAAGGTCAAAGGCATTGACAACTGTCATTTGGTGATTGTGAATTCTCTTTTGTTAAAGCTCCTTCGGCTTTAACGAACACATTCTCATCACGTATTTCGTGCTTCGTACTCGATTTTGTCCAAAATATGAACTTTTCTACATTATGTTCAACACTATTATATCAAATGTATATTATATATGTTTCTGTACCTCGGTCTGGTACTGCTTATTCAGATATTGGAAAATAATGTACAAATTTTATTTTTCATGATTACTTTAATATTTGCTGTTTTTTGAGACTTAAGGGTTGAAAGCGACTGCGTTCCCCGGCAGCTAGGGGGATGAGACTATTTTTGTATTTATTTAATACCAAAATCTACAATATTCACATTTTATATTTTAGGTAAGAAACTTTGACAAGATTTTAGAATTTTTCTTCGTTTTTTTAGGCTTAGGGGTTGAAAACGACTACGTTCCCCGGCAGCTAGGGGGATAAAACCGAGGGGTCGACCACTCCGATATTCCTCGTACACTCACGAAATATTCTCGTATATTCTTTCAATATTCCCAGATATTCTTGATATTCCCAAATATTCTTGATATTCCCAAATATTCTCTCATATTCCCACATATTCCGAAGTATTCCTGAATCTTTACAAATATTCTGAAATATAATATTTCACAATTCTCCGATTCCTTTCCATTCGTTTAACGATTGTACTCGTATAGCTTTTTATCTGGTCTTTGTCCAGTGATCCCAACTTTAGCATGTAGAGTAGGGTGTACCAAAAAATGTTTTCTTGAATTTTTAGGAATATCTTCCGGAAATTTGTTTCGATTCACACAAAAATAAATGCATTTTTTTTGTTTTGAAAAAAGAAATATAATATTAAGAGGTGGCGCAAGCCCCATCAATTTTAACACGTGTTTCCAATAAGAAAAAAATACGTTTTTGCAAATTTTATTGTATGTTTTATAGGGTCCCACAAAAACCCCATAAGTGAAAAAATGGGTTTTGCGAGTTTTTGGCGCTTATTATGATTTTGTTGCGGTTTTTTTAATGCAAATCGTTTCTAATACATAAAATACTACTTTATACTGATAATTAGATATTTAAATAAAATTTTCAAACAAATTATTATTGTTTTTAGCAATTTTCTCTTAGAATAGAGTAAGAAAGTCGCGGTTTTTACAATAAATTTCCACTTTTTGCCTAATATTCAATTAGATTAAGGTAATAATTAATGTCAACAAAAATAATTTTTAAATAATTTATTGTAATTGCTTATAATATTCTCTTAGAATAGTGATAGAAAATGGCAGTTTTTTTTTAATTAGGCACTTTTTGACCAATTTTCAATTAGAGTGATGTAAATAATTAATTTTAGTCAATAAAATTAATTGTTTAAACAATTTATTATCATTTTCAATAATATTCAATTGGAATAATGCTAGAAAGTTGTGTTTTTTCAATTTTTAAGTTATTACCACTTTTTAGGCAGTAAAGTAATAAATAATACAAGTTAACAATAATAGTTGTTCAAAAATTTATTATTATTTATAATTATCTTATCTTAGAAATGTGCTAAAAAGTTGCGGTTTTTTTGAAATCTTAAACATTTTGTCCACTTTTCACTCAATAAGGTAATGATTAATGCAAGTGAACAAACATGCTTATTTAAACAACTGACCATTGTTTATAACCATCCTCTCTTAAAGTAATGCTAAAAGGGTACTTTTTTCAAATCTTTAATTTTGCTTTGATTTTTTAGCTATGAACAAATAATAAGTGAACGTCAACAAGAATAATTGTTTTAGCAGTATTGTCTTTTTTTAAGTGAATTATTTTTGCTCTTGTCCAAATGTTAAAAAAAAAATAATTTAAGCAAACAAGCTATCTTACACAAGAGAGAAAAATAAAGAATGGAATAATTAGGAGTAGGTGGGTGGACTAGGTCTGTAAATGGCTTGTAAAGGATTTGTTTTAAATTACAACAAGAAGTTTATTACAAAGCGTTAAAGAAAAACAATTGGCGTCTAAAACTCACA
>CAKNWW010330965.1:0-11777 GCA_932074435.1 Andricus kollari
CTTATGCGGCCCTGTCTGGAACTTTGTCGCAACTTACATTAGTAGACTGTTTTCGTTCAATTCCGAAGACGGTTTCCTGTCTGGATCTATCCAGCTTTGAAGCGAACATCAGAACTAGAATGTTGAAGTATTTGCCCGACGGAATCTTATGCGGCCCTATCAGGAACCATGTCTGAACAACATTAGAAGACTGTTTTCGTTCAAGTCCAAAAACTGTTTTCTATCTGGGTCTATCCAGCTTTGAAGCGAACATCGGAGATAGAGAGTTGAATTATTTGTCCGACGGAATCTCATGCGGCCCTGTGTGGAACTTTGTCGCAACTTTCATTAGTAGAGTGTTTTCGGGCAGTCTGAAGGCGATTACCTCTCTGGCTCTATGCGGCTTCAAGGCTAACATCGGAAATAGAATGTTGACTTGTTTGCCCGACGGAAGCTTGTGCGTCCCTATAAGTAACTATGTGGGAACTTACATTAAAAGACTGTTTGCCTTTAAGTCTAAAAACGGTTTCCTATCTGGAACTATCCGGCTTCGAAGCGAACATCGGAAACAGAAAACTGATTTCTTTGGCCTACTAAATCGTATGCGGCCCTATCTGGAACTTTGTCGCAACTTACATCAGAAGGCTGTCTTCGTTCAAGTCCAAAAACGATTGTCTATCTGGCTCTATCCAACTATAAAGCGGACATCGTAAATACAAATTTGAATTATTTGCCCCACAGAAATGTATGCGGCCCTATCAGTAACTATTTCGGAACTTACATTAAAAGACTGTTTCCGTTTAAGTCTAAAAACGGTTTCCTATCTGGATCTATCCGGCTTTGAAGCGAAAATCAGAAATATAATGTTGAGGTATTTGCCCGACGGAATCTTATGCGGCCCTATAAGGAACTATGTCGGAAATTACATTAAACGACTGTTTTCCATTAAGTCTAAAAAGGGTTTTCCATCCGGATCCATCCGGCTTTGAAGCGAACATCAGAAATAGAATGTTGAAGTATTTGCCCGACGGAATCATATGTGGCCCTATCAGGAACTATGTCGGAACTTGCATTAGAAGACTGTTTCCGTTCATCTCCGAAGACGATTGCCTATCTGTTTCTATCCGTCTTTAACGCGAACATCGGAAACAGAAGGTTGAATTATTTGCCCGACGGAATCTTGTGCGGCCCTATCAGTAACTATGTCGAAACTTACATTAGAAGACTGTTTTCTTTTCAGTCTAAAAACGGTTTTCTATCTGGTATGGAAGGGTTGCTTACCAAGGTGGGGAGGAGGAACTCGGGCGCTAAGAGAATAGGGTGGAACACAAATAAAAATCGTCGGTTAACAAACCACAGATTTATTGTCACTTACATCGTGGTGAATCGGCGTTAAGTGGTAAATGACCGGCGAGGCGGTGATGGATGTCGAGTTAGGTGGAAACGAAGAGTTGGCCCTGATAAGGACCGCGGCTGGGCAGCTGGACGATCTCTTGAGGCGGGAAGGCAGTTTTGGCTTTTAGAAGTGATGGCACCACGTACGGGCAGGGAAGGCCCCAAACACACTCGCGAATCCACGACAATGGTGATCCGTGGAGAGTACGAACAGCGACTGACTAGCGTAGGGCCGTACCGATTCCTATCTTATGGTAACGTTTCTGTTACAACCCCCCCTCCCCCGCGGGGGTTTTGGTGTATTCCTGAATTTGCTCTCCCTGTTAACAGTTCTCTTTCTAAGTCTTCGATTGTTTTGTTGTCTATATTTATTTCTATTTCGTATTCTATTATTTCGATTTTTAACAATTCTTGTATTTCTTTGTTGATTGCGTCCCAGTTCCCGTGTGAGTAAGTTTGTCTGTTGGGGTTTGGAGTTGTGAAGTTCTTTTTGTGCCTGTAAGGTCTATTGTTACATAATGTGTCATGTAGTAGGTAGATTTGTTAGTGTATTAATTTTTTAGAGAACTGGCAACTGAATCCCTCCGAGAGTTCCTTGATATGAGTTTTAAGGATTGTAGTGCCTTTGTTTATTGTTTCTCTCCATTTTTCTTTCCTCTTAGTCTTGATCCTATGAACAATAAATTAGGTAAAAGGGGGTGAGGGTTATTGTTTCTTGAATTTAATCTTCTCAATTCTCAGAATTAAGGTTTATATTCTTTTACGGGTTTACAGTAAGTTGGGTTGGGTAGGAGAAAGGAATTTGTTGGTATTTTGACGAGATAGTAATTTGACATTATGTGTTAAATCTAGTAGTCGTTTTTCGTTGTCGAGTGTTTCGATTAAGTGTGTATTAATAGATTATCCTATAATTAATATAAAATTAAAGTTAAAATTAAAGTTAAAGTAAAGTTAATCTGTAGACATGAGAGCATTCATTTATGCTGACGGATATTTTTTATCCAATTTTCGTATTCCTTTACGTTCCTCTCCCTGTGGATTCTCCATGCTTCTCTTATTTCCTCTTCCTCCCTTTCCTTTCTTTCCTCTTCCTCTCGTTTAAATGTTTGTTGTCGTTCCCTTTGTTGTAGTACCCTTTGCCAGGGGATGTCACGGTTTTTTTGTATTCTTGTTTGTTTTTCCTCCTCTATTTTATTTTGTTCTTTTTGTTGTTGTTTTTGTTCCTTTTTGAAAGTTGTATAGTGCTCCCATGTTCGCTTGTTTGCATGTCTTAAGAGGTCTGGGCGTGCCTTTAATTTTAGGTTTTGGACGATCATTTCTTTGATGTGTCGTGGAGGTTCATTGTTGTGCTGCAATCGTCCTCCGACCGCTGCTTCAAACTCTTCCAAATCCTCCCAGCTTTTAAATGCTTGGCGGATATGTTTGTGTGGATGGCAGCGAAGCTCTTGTTCGGATGCGCCATCTAGGCGTTTGAGTAGCCAATACCATGCTCGGCATTTTGAGAGGTGATCTTTGAATCTGTCTGATTCTGTTTGGTTTTGACAGAGGTAGCACTTGATTGGTTCCATTCTTCTGAAAACAAGAAAAAAAGAGGGAGGGGGTCGTACTGTCTGGTTTTGTCTTTTTGGAGTATTTTTATCGGTTTTTTTTTAGTCCTAATAGTTTTAGTTATTTTGTTTTGGTTCTGGAGTTGTATTGTTAGTGCTATTGATCCATTGCCTTTTGCCATTTTTTTGAGTCTAAGAGCCTTAACCTAAATTTATTTAGCAGTATATGTACTAGTGTTTTCTAGTTTGAAGTCGTTTACATTCCATTCACCTATATTTTTTCCTTTAAGGTTTTGCAATTCATAGATCGTTGGGGAAATTTTCTTTTTAATAATAAAGGGACCTTCATACTGGTCGTATAGTTTTCCTGACTTTTTATCTGCTTTATTTGATAGTCTGGTTACCCTTTTTAAAACCCTATCGCCTTTTTTAAATTCTACGTGTCTTCTTCTCAAATTGTAACAGTTAGCTTGTCTTAAATTTGCTTTATCTAAATTTTTCTGAACCTCTTCTTTTATTATTTGTAATTTTCTTGATCTATCTGTCCATTTATCGACACTTTGAAATTCTATCTCGCTATCGGTTCCTAAATTTTTTCTGAGGGACTGCAGTGGTTCCAATTCGCGACCTAAGTTTAAGAACGCAGGGGTAAATAGTGTTGATGAATTTTTACTCGTGTTAATTGCGAATTGTAAATCGTCTATGTGTTCGTCCCACGTAGAATGGTCGTTATCTAAGTAGGTTTTAATTATTTGTTTAATTGTTCTATTGTATCGTTCTGTCGGATTTGCTTGGGGGTAATATTTGGGGGTTTTCGTGTGCCTAATACCGAATTTCTCTGTCAAGTCTCTTAATGTTTTATTTACAAATTCTGTGCTATTATCTGTGTGGAGAATCCGCGGTGTTCCCCAACGCGAAATGACACGCTTATGGAATTCTGACTCTATTGTGGTCCCGTTAGCTTTTCTTATCGGAATTATTTCTACCCATTTTGTGAAAATATCTACCAATACTAATAAATATTGGTTTTTTCTCTTTTTTGAAATCGGCAATGGGCCCATGATATCTGCAGCAATCATGGTCCATGGTTCTTCAACGATTCTTTTACCCATTAGCCCTATTTTCGGTTGGTTACTCGGTTTGGTTCTTTGACAGACTTTACAATTTTTTACGTAATTGATTATCTCTGAATACATCCCTGGCCAGAAGTAGTACTTAGAAATTCTCGCATGTGTTTTTTCGGAGCCTAAATGTCCTGCTTGTATGTCATCGTGATTTTCTTTTAAAACCTGTATTCGTAATTTTTTGGGCTCGATGAGTTTCCATGGGTTAGAATCTGGTAAGAGAGTAGATTTTAGTGGGTCAGTTCTGTAAAAATAGAGTTGCGAATCTCTGATTCGCCATTTTTCGTGTTCTTCCGGTCTTTTTGTCACTTGTCTGAGTTTAGTAGTGTACCAGTCATCCGTTTAGTCGCTAACGTCCGTTTTTGGTTTTTCTACTATCAAAGCTAAAGCAAGTGCTATATTTTTTGCTGGTTTTCCTGATCTCGAGAGAGCATCAGGGACGAAATTTGAACTACCATTACGATATATGACCTCGTAGTCATATTCTAATAATTCCAATGCCCACCTGGCTAATCGACCAGTGGGGGTTTTCAGGTTATGGAGCCACTTTAACGCTAAGTGGTCCGTGATTACTTTAAAGCTGTAACCTTCTAAATATGGCCTAAATTTTCGTATGGCCCAAACTACCGCTAGGCATTCTTTTTCGGATGCCAAATACCTAGATTCTGCACCATTAAGACTTCTACTAGCGTATGCGATTACGTAATTTACACCGTCAATTGTCTGTGTAAGTACGGCTCCTAATCCCGTATTACTCGCATCTGTTTCGAGTTCGAAGAGTTGAGTAAAATCTGGGCACGTTAATATAGGTGCTGACGTTAAGAGGTCTTTAATTTTTTGGAAAGCCTCATTCTGCTCTAATCTCCAATCCCATTGTTTATCTTTTTTAAGTAATCTGTTTATCGGTTCTATTATTTCGGCAAAGTGTGGGATAAATTTTCTGTACCAACTTGCCATCCCTATTATGCGCTGTAATTGTTTAATATTTTTAGGTTTAGGGAATTCTAGGATTGGTTCTATTTTTTCATCGTCTATTTGTAGTCCTTTGTCGTTAACTTTAAATCCTAAATATCTGATTTCCGAGCAGCCGAACTCGCATTTGTCCGGTCTGATCGTTAAATTTGCATCATTTATTTTATCTAATACAATATTCAAATATTTTAAATGGTCTTCAAAATTTTGAGTCACAATTACTATGTCGTCTAAATAACAAAAAACGTTTGGCTTTAAGTCTGGAGTAATGATTTTGTACATCAGTCTCTGGAAAGTGGCTGGAGCATTGGTTAAACCAAATGGCATCCTCTTAAATTGGTACATGCCCTTTCCAGGGACTGTGAATGCTGTTATTGGTTTTGAGTTTTCGTTTAATGGTATTTGTAAATAGGCTAATTGTAAGTCAATTTTAGAAATGAATTTTGCTGATCTTAAAGTGTCTAATATTTCTGTCATGAGTGGGATTGGGTAGAGGTCTTTTTTAGTAACATTATTAACCTTTCTGAAATCTAAACAGAATCTATAGTCTTTCCCTGGCTTTTTTATCATAACTATAGGGTTAGACCAATCAGAACAGGAGGGTTCTATTATGTCCTGGTCTAATAACTTATCAACTGTTTGATAAATTACTTCTTTTATTTTTGGGCTCACGTGGTAATATCGCTGTTTAATGGGATCGTGGCCTTGGACGTTGATTTTATGTTTTGTTAAATGAGTCGCCCTATGTTCTTTTCCCTGGTGAATCATTATTTTGTTCTCTAAAAGTTTTTCTAGTTGGGATTCTTGGCTTTCGTTCAGCTCAACAATACCTTCGCAGTACTCGAGCGAACAATATTTTTGTTCGTCGATTTTTCCTAACCTATCTGAAATATTATGCAATTTTATTGTTTTATTTTTAATATTTACCCATTGATTTCTGTTATTAATTTTTGTTATCACATTGGCTTTTTGAGATTCCTTTTCTAATGTTTTTCGATTAGTAACTTTTTTATAATTCCAAAGGTTACTGTCGCTATCCTTATATTTTTCCTCGTATTTTTTATTATAAAAAATTTTTCCGAACTTATTTACTTTATTTTCCTTTCTAATTCTAGGTTTACCTAGATTAAATGAGTCTTCTATGCTTGAGTCGTCGCTAGTGTCTTGGGTGGGGATGCTCTCTAGGGGTTGGTATTTGTTGCTCGTAGGGATGCTCATTAGATTTGGAATATCTTTCGTGGGAATTGTTACTGGGATTTGGGCGTTTTTTGTTTTTTGGGATAGGTTAGGATTGATAGGTACTAGGGGGATTTCGCTATCTTTTAAATTTGGGCTACTTTTGTTCAGTTCTCTAGTACTTTTGAGGTCAATACTACCTGCGAATTTTGGTTTCCTATCTGAATGCCTATTTTCTTCTTTTTTACCTAATGGTTCATCCCAAATATTTACACTTTTCCTTTCCTTAATTTATTTGACTTTAATGTCAGGTTTAGTATCGTTTTTGTCATTAATTATTGGGAGGGTAAAGCATTTGGGTGTGCTTCCATAGGATAGCGTATAGGGGGACTCCCTGGTAACCACCAAGTTTCTGAGTCATAGTCTAGGGTCATCCGTAAGGATTTTATCATGTCTATTCCCAAAATACCTACGGATTTTAATTTTGGGACTAACCTAAACATTAAGTGTTTCCTTTTATTTCCGATTATAATTGGAATCACCACCTGTCCTAATATATCTACTGTTTCTCCATTTGCGACCATTAATTTTCGCGCAACGGATTCAAATATTGAATATTTGGAATTCTGGATTTTTTCCAGCAATTCCTTGTCAGCATACGAATGTGTGGCACCTGTATCTACCAAAATTCGAAATAAGCTACATTCGAATTTTGTCATAAGATGAAAATGTGTCTCCGTAGTTTCATCCTTATCCGAATTTAAGAATTCTGGCATTCCGGTATTAGGTTGTACTATTTGTGGTTCTAATACCCGCCCCTCCAGTTTCCCTGGTTATACGTGTAATATGGGCATTCTCTTTTAAAATGACCAGTTAAACCACAATGATAACAATTTGAATTGTTTGTGTTTACGTTCGGGTTTGTTTTATTGTCTTCTTTTTTGTCTGAGTTAGAACTTGTTTTTTCTTGTGAGTCCTTGTCATTTTTAATTGATTTTTGATTTTTATTACCGAAATCCGATTTTTGGGAATTTTGTTTGTTATTATTTCCTAACTGGTTTTCCGGATTTTCTGTAGGGAATTCAATTATTGGGTTGCTTTGACCTTGATTTGAACTCAAAGACATTTGATTGAACGTTGGTAACATTTTGTGGTACGGGTTAAATGTATATCTGTATCTATTGTTTTGGAATCTGGGTTGGTAGTTTGGTTGGAATCTGGGTCTAACATTTTGTGGATATTGATTTGGAAAAGGTTGGAATGGAGGTCCAAATGGTGAAAATGGGAATCGATTTTTGTATTGGTTTCTAACCTGGTAATTTTGGTTTTGATATCCGCTTTTGTTATTATTTTGACCATATTTATTTTCCTTTTTGTCATCCACATTATTTTTATCCCCAATACTGCCATTGCGTTTTTGTTCTAATTTTTCCTCTATTTTAGGTTCGGTAATCTGTAACACTTGCCCTCGAATTTCGGATTTGGCTAGCTCAGTTTCCCATTCTTTCCCTAAGTCTTCCAGTTGTTCAAGAGTTTCGAAATCGTTCCTTTTTATACACATTTTATATTCGATTCTAAGATTTTCATAGGATCTACGTAATTCCCATTCGCGACATTTTCTAGGGTATAATTTTGTAAATAATTTTCTGATTTCTGTTAGGTATGAGCGGATGTCTTGAGTCCGTTTTTGGTTACAAAATTTAATTTTTTGTCTTATTTCCTCTGAAAATCTTTCATCAATATAAGCATTTTTGAAATCTTCGAAAAAATCAGATAAATGCCTCCAGGAATTTTTGTTTATTTCGCACCAATCTTTTGCATCTTCGATTAATAGTGCGTCTAGATTTTCTAAGATATCCCGGTCGTTTATTTTATAACCTCTTTTAAATCTTTTTAATTCTTCAAGGAAATGCGCGGGACTATCGTCTTTATTACTGCGAAATTTAATTGGCCAATTACTCATGATTTGAAAGGGTGTTTGGATCATTCCGAAAGGAAAATAAGTTGCTGGGATTGTCTCATTATTTAAATTATTTTCAGGTTCGCTGTCCGTATCTGTGTTATTTGTGTGGATTCTAGAATGTCTGTTTGACCTCTCCCTTGTTGTCGAGAGTCTATGTCGTCTATTTTGTTTTGAGTTTATTCTGTCTTGTAATATTTCGCTGTCGTCTGTGTATTGTAATATGATATTATTACTTCTTGTTTGTTTACGATTTTGTGTAATATTGTGAGAAAGCTTATTTTGATCTTTTAATTGTCCCCTTAAATTGAATTAAACTGAATATTTATTACGTGGTTCTTTTTTATTTGTCATGTCAGTTGGTTCTATTATTTTCTTTTTATGTTCGAATGAGCTATTTGCTGGCGGGTCAAGTCTAAACTCTAAACTATTTGCCCTAGTTCCCCTTTCTTTAAAAAATCTCTCCTTTTGTTGATTCATAAATTCATTGAACTCTATTGTTTCTAAGAGCTCGTCAGTTTCAAAAAGGAACCGTGTGTTGTTTTCCAAAAAGGAATCACGTTCGAAAGTTTCATTGTTTATTTGTCTCGGATTGATTATTGGGGCTGAGGCACCTAATGCGGGTAAATTTTCGTTGTCCCAATAGTATGTATTGCTTTTTAGGTCGACCGTCTTGTTCGTGTTTTGAGAAAGGTCATGGTGTGAGTGTTGAGTGTTTTGACTTGATTTGCCTTGGTTTGTCCTATTATTCATTTTAGGAGTTTCCGTATTATTTCGCGTGAACCCGCTACCGCGACCTATTGACCTGTTAATTGTTTTTGGGATAGCTTCCCTACTTTTGGTTTTATCATTAGCCAACTCAATATTTCAATTTGGAAGTGCAGCGGCAACTTCCAAATCCAGATTGTCGTGGTCGCTTTCCGTTGTTTTCGGTTTATCCATTTTATTTTTAATTGTTCCCGATCTGAGTTTCATTTATCTCAAGATTATATTAGCGTTTATTTTTTGAACACGCTATATTATTATTCAATTTAATTTCTTTGGTATAAGTTTTAATTTCGTTTCGAAATTTCTAATTGTGAATTTAATTTGATATTTTATAATTGGAGAGTTCGAAAATATCCTTATTTTCGTTCTCCTGGTCTTTGTTTATTATATACGTCGCCTGTTTGTGCGGTTGTGATTTTCGACAATTATGAAAATCTATGTTTAATTCTTCTTATTTAGGAATTTTTACTTCCCGGGGGTTGGGTTTTATTCTTAAAAATACTATTTTTCGTTCTTCTAAATTTATATCCTACTTTTAACCTTTATTAACGATTGGTTTTTCATTTCTTATATGTTTTTTAACGTTTCAGGTTTAGACTTTTTCTAAATTTAGACTTATTTTTCCTATTCTTGCTTAAAGGTTGATTAATTTCTATTTTAGCGGAATTTCCACTTAGGTTTAACAGATTTTGGTTAATTTTTGCATACTTTGACACCCTGTGCAAGAATTCTCTAAAAGCTTTCAAAATTCTATTTTGAATTCGATAGGGACATTCGAATTTATTTCGTGATATTCTAATCAAGGTTTTAATTTAGTATTATATTTGTCGCAGAGTTCGAAAATATGTTTATTTTCATCTTCAATGGTTCGTTTTGTTCAACGATTGATATTCTTAATAGAAGTCAAAATTCGAAGAATTTTCGTTTTAGTTTTCATTAATTCTTTATTTTCAAATGTCGAAATTTTTAGGCTTAACGGTTTGCTTAGTTTTTTCGAAATTTCTAATTCGAAACCAGTTCCTGATTCTAGTTGAATTTTTGAACTCTCTTGACCAATTTCGCTAATTTTCTTGGCGAGAAATTTTATTGTTTCCGAATTTTCGGTTCGCTTTTTTAATTCTGCACTTTTATAACAGCACATATATACCAAACACATCGCAAATATCAAAAAACAAATTACATGGCATGGCAAACACATCAGATCATCAATACAGCAGTGTTAGTAAATTCGATTATCAATGTGGTATGAAAATTGCATGTGAAATTTACTCTGGCCTAAAATATCATGGGTACATATAGATAAATCATTGTAAAAATATATCAATGCATGTCAATTGTCAATAGGAAATCATTGGTAGTAGACTCGTTAGCTCATATTAGTTATGAAGTCAATTCAAGTAGAATACGTTATTTTGGTCATATGGTCCATTAAAATTAATAGTGGATTCAGTTGTCAAGAATCATGCTTTATTCGTCAAGTTTCTTAAAAAACCAACGTACGTTTCGACCTTGTTGCAGGCCTTCTTCAAGGTGATATATAACCTAAGTTAACATAATTTACATGGATGTAATACATTTTTAATGAACAAAAACGTGTAAAGAAAATTTAAAAAAATTTACCTGTAATGATATTAAGACATTTCAATTTAAAAAAAATTTTTTGAAACCTCAACATTTTAGAGGCTCCAATATTGTTTATTACTACATTTTTAATCAATAAAGGAACAAACAGATGTTTTGATATGGAAGGACAAACATGGACTGACGAAATACATTCTGGAATAAAGTCATACTTTCATGAGTAATTAAAAGAGGTTGATATATAAATGGCGACCCACATAAAAAGTGCGCCAAAGTAAATTGAATTTGAAAATTGAAATAACATTTTAATTTTTAGTTTTGAATCTTTATATATGAATTTATTATAAAATGGTTTGATAAATTTTATTTATATTTAACATTTCGGTTTTTAAATTAATTGAATTTTTAATGAATTTATTTATGAAAATGGATTCTAGGATTCTTCGTTTATGAGTATTTTTTTCATTAGCTAAAATTTTGATATTATTAATCTCAAAATCAAAATAATGATTAAACTGCCATGCATGTTGTGACAAATCAGTATTTTGATTGCCTAATTCACAATCACGTTTATGTTCATAAATGCGGGTTTTTAGTCTCCTGCCAGTCTCACCAATATAAATTTTATTGCAACATTTACAATTTATCATATAAACTATACAAGATGAGTTTTCTTTGTTTTCTTTATCTTTGTTTTTAAAAAAAGAAAATTTATTGAGCGTGTGGTTGTTAGTAAAATAAACATTAATATTGTATTTTCTTAATGAACATCTAAGACGTTCCGAAAGACCTTCAACATATGGTAGCGACATCTTGAGTTCAAATTTATTGTGATTTTCATTAAATTTTTTATTTTTTGACGAATTATTATAAATTTCATGGATTCACGTTCTGAGATATCATGGGTTATTTAAACTACATACAAAGAAAGTTTGGTGACGCTCCGAGACAACTTATAGGAAATTGGATACGTACTAATAGAGCATTAGTTAATCTCAAGGAGCAACGCACTTTCTTAATCAGATGTAGAAAAGAAGCTCTGATTCCAGCACATATTCAACATCAAACAAACAAATGTAATTTACACAATTTAAATTATAAATTAATTCCAAAATTTGAACAAACAAAGTTGGTTTTTCAAAAGAAATGTTTAAATTATGAAATCAATAATTTAATTAGAAATATAAAAGATTTAGGACATTTATCGAATCATTTAAAATTTCGTTTATCAAATATTGTAAAAGACATTTCAATTCAAACTTTTTTCAACTCACA